>MDKH01235521.1:0-28016 GCA_005239495.1 Nicotiana undulata | reverse complement strand
ACTTGGTTACCTGCTCGACCTCTGCGATCGCGGGCACACCTATGAGATCGCAGAGTGTAAATCTTGGCCCCTCTCAAAATTTTCTATGCGATCGCGACTCCCTTTATGCGATCGCAGAGAGTAAAAATCTGCTGCACTGACACCAGAAAACAAGCAGTGTTTTCAAGTCCGAATGAGTCCGTTAATCACCCGAAATCAATCCCGAGCCCCTCGGGACCCCAACCAAACTTACCAACATATCCCATAAAATCATTCAAACTTATTTGCACTCTAAAAACATCAAAACTAACATCAAAACACCAAAATTACATCGGATTCAAGCCTATGATTTCCAAAAACTTCCGAAACGCGCATTTGATCAAAAACCCAACCAAATTATTTCCGAATGACCTGAAATTTTGCGGGCAAGTCCAAAATGACCTAACGAAGCTACAGCAACTCTCGGAATCCCATTCCGACCCTCGGATCAAAATCTCGCCTATCAACCGGAATTCGCCAAAATACTAACTTCGCCAATTCAAGCCTAATTCTACATCGGGCATCCTAAAAATATTCTGAACACACTCCTAAGTCCCAAATCACCTAACGAAGCTATCCGAACCATAAAATACGTATTCCGAGGTCGTTTACCAATAAGTCAACTCTTAGTTGACTTTTCCCATTTTAAGGTTGTTCTTAAGGACTAAGTGACTAAATTCTTATTTAACCATTTCGATTTCAAGTCTATCAACTCTAACACATTAATAATAGAATAACAAACATATAATAAGCCACTAACAACAGTTATAATGCAGGTTTTACGTAACGACAGACCGGGTCGTTACAACACGTGTAATATTTCTGATGACAAGGCAATCCATGTGGAGCAATAGAAACGTGACAACTGGTCATAAATTTACAAATAGGTATGAGAAAAAGAGGAACAAAACAGCATACCCACGAGACAATTAGATGCGGGATCCCCAATCTTATTGAGGAGTTGAAGAGACACAGTCAGAATGAACCAAGGCAGAATAAAGGGCATATTCAAAGATCTACAATTAATGAGCCAAACGTTACATAATCTTCATGCAACAGTTACGATTACCTATTGTAACGTTACATTAATGACATTATTAGTCATTAATGCTCAATCATTAAGAAGAGTAGGCGTTATATTAAGAAATTCCCTATAAAAGGGAGTAAAATATCACTTGTGAGGACACGTTCGGACCACTGCTAAAATATATTACTTTTACGCATTCTTATTACTTTCTTCTTGCGAATCTAATTACTATTATTAGTTAATTTTCTTTGTTATCAGAAGCCCGAGTACTTCTTAAAATAGCTTTGGTAGAGAATTTAATTCTTTAAACATTATTGACTTTGGAGGTTCTTGGGATCAATTATTGCCGTTAGCGGAGTTTGCCTACAATAATAGCTACCAGTCGAGCATTCAGATGGTAGATGGTGCAGACCGCCAATTGGATGGTTTGAGCCAGAAGAGGCTCGGTTATTGGGTACAGACTTAGTTCAGGAGGCCTTTGACAAGGTCAAGATTATACAGGATCGACTTCGTACAGCTCAGTCCAGGAAAAAGAGTTATGCTGACCGTAAGGTTCACGATGTGGCATTCATGGTTGGAGAGAGAGTATTACTTTGGGTATCGCCCATGAAAAGTGTTATGAGATTTGGGAAGAAGGGCAAGTTTAGCCCTAGGTATATCGGGCCATTTGAGATTCTTGATAGAGTGGGGGAGGTAGACTATAGACTTGCGTTGCCTCCAGAGTTATCCTCAGTTTATTCGGTATTTCATGTATCTGCGCTCCAGAAATATCATGGTGACCCGTCCCACGTGTTAGATTTCAGCTCTGTCCAATTGGACAAAGATTTAACTTATGAGGAGGAGCCGATAGCCATTTTAGACCGGCAGGTTCATCAGTTGAGATCAAAGAGTTACCCTTCCGTTCGAGTGTAGTGGAAAGGTCAGCCTGTAGAGGCAGCTACTTGGGAGTCCAAGTCGGACATGCAGAGTAAATATCCCCACTTGTTTTTCAGTTCATGTAATTTTCTATGTCCGTTCGAGGAGGAACATTTATTTTAGAGGTGGAGATTGTGATGACCCAAAGGGTCATATTATGAATTAAGACTCCATTCCGGGCTCATTAGCTTTGAAAAGATTAATTTTATTTACCTCGATTAGCGTGTGCAGTTTGGGCGTGAAACCGAAAAGCTTTTATGTGAAAATATGAGACATGTTAATTTTTAGAGTTAAAATTTAGTTTTGGTGACCTTGGTCAACAATTTTAGTAAATGGACCCGGATATGTGTTACGACTATCCTGGGAGGTCCGTAGTAAAATATGGGACTTGGGCGCGTGTCCGGAATTGAATTTCGAGGTCCCTAGCTTTAGAAATCAATTTTTGAAGAAAATTGTTATGCTGGATTTTTAATGAAATAAAAAAATGAATTAATGTTTGAAATCATTGGTATCGGGTCCGTATTTTTGTTCTAGAGCCCGGTACAACTTTGTTATAATGTTTAAGTACTATCTATGAAATTTGGTGGAAATCGGAGTTCATTTGATGTGATTCGAACGTCCGTTTGAGAAAATAGTGAATTTGAAGTGTTCTTGAGAAAATACTGAGTTTGATGTTAAATTCGTAGTTTCTTATGTTATTTTTGTGATTTGATCACACGAGCAAGTCCGTATGATATATTTTGACTTGCGTGCATGTTTGGTTTGGAGCCCCGAGGCCTCGGGAGAGTTTCGAGTAGGCCATAGAGTGTTTTGAGACTTAGAAAAATACCTGGACTTGAATAGTTGCAGAACCGCAGGTCTTTGAACCTGGAAGTGCGGCAGCGCTAGGAATTATGCGACCGCGGTTCAGATTCCGCGACCGCGCTGGGGATTTCGCTGACAGCGGTGGATGAAGCCCAACCTTCCGCCGCCGCACCCACTATTCTGCTGACAGCGGTGGGCAAGGTCAGGCTTCCCCGAAAATGCCCATTTTTTCGCTGACCGTGGTGGCAAGGATCTGAGGCTTACATATATATACATGACTTTTCATTATTTTACTACTTTTTAAAAATAATAAAACCCTAGAACAGAAGAGGCGATTTTCCAAAATATTTTTCTTCTCCAAATCATAGATAAGTGATTTCTAAATTTGGGAATTTAGACCTCGAATTGAGGTCGGATTCCAAAATCAATTGTATATCCGGGCTCGGGAGAGAATGGGTAAACGGATTTTGGTCCGAACCTCAAATTTGGACCTGGGGGGGGGGGGTCGATTTTCATATTTTTTTGGGAAAACTTAGGAAACCATAATCTTGCATTTAAGTTAGTTCCTTTAGCAATATTTAATGTATTAAACCAATTATGATTAGATACGAGTGAGTTGAAGGCCAATAAAGGAAAAGCAGTGCTTGAGCAATGAGTGGCCTGCGAAATCGAGGTAAGTGTTATGTCTAACCTTAGCTTGAGGGAATTGGTATTGTGTGACTACTTGCAACTTGTTTTGTTGCTAATTCCAATGTATAGGTGAGGTGACGAGTACCTATACTTTGTGGTCAGGTCATAACATGCGAGTGAAAGTTAATTCTTGTTATTTTGGTTATTTAAAAGCCTATCATCTACGATTATTGTTGTTATTGAAATGTTGAAAGATTAGTATCCGGTTCCACCGAAATGGATAATATTGTGAACATTGAGTTGAGATTGAAATATTAAATGGTGATAGAAACTATGATGAAACACTGATTTCTTGTGAGATTCCTCTTTATATATTATTGATGATTCTGTGATTGGTGAGGAAGAGTGTAAAGCACGAAAGGTGATGTCGTGCACGATTTAATTATATCGTGAGGAAGAGAGTAAAAACACGAAGGGTGATGCCGCACGTTCTTAAATTATAATCTACTGAGGATGTGAGTAAAAGCACGAAGGGTGATGCCATGTATTCTATTTATTATTTGGTGAGTCTGAGAGTAAAAGCACGAAGGGTGATGCCGTGCAAGTTCCCTTTCTATTTTTAATTGCTAATATTATTGTTGATCACTGTTTAATTTTGTCTTATTGTTTTCCTCATCCCTTATGTTAAAAATTCCCCCATCGCATGCTCCCTTCCCATTATTTGTTGTTTTAAATTCTTTACTTGCTGTTATTTCTGTTAGCATGATTATTCTGTCCAGGTTTTTATGTGATGTCCTGTCCTGTCCTATCCTCGTCACTACTTCGCCGAGGTTAGGCTCGGCACTTACCAGTACATGGGGTTGGTTGTACTGATACTACACTCTGCACTTCTTGTGCAGATCCAGGTTTAGGTCCGAGTTGAGTTCGAGCTAGAGCGGCCGCTATTCGCACGGAGACAAGAGGTAGATCTGCTGACGTCCGCAGATTCCTGAAGTCTTCTCCTTGTTATTCATTTGTTGTTTTATCTAGTTCCAAATAGTGTATATATATATATATATATATATATCTTTGAGCCAAATACTTGTAGTATTCTTTAGTAGTTCGTGAATTGTGACTCCAAACCCTGGGTAGCTATAGATTTGTATTAGCTTCGAGTTTTTTTTTATTGTCTCGCATATTATTCTGGATTCATTTATTGGAAAATTTTAGACTTAGTATTATATTTTAATTTTCTTAAACATTGAATCCCTCTAACATTGGCTTTCCTAGTAAGTGTGGTGTTAGGCGCCATCACGATCCCGAGGGTTGGGAATTTGGATCGTGACACTTTTTCTCTCCTAGAAGATTAAAATTGATAATTAGTCCACATGTCAGCTGCTACGCCATCTCTTTTCAACTCCCCCCTTCTAAACTCCTCATTACTTTCCCTAGGATTTGGTGGTTCTTCATGCACATCATTATCATTCATAAGCTCCGTATCAACTTGTGCAAGTAACTCATCATTTGGATATGCACCTCTTAAGTAGTTGTGCAAAATACAACATGCATAAATAATAAGCTTTTGAGTTTCAACACTTAAACTAGAAGTTATAAGAAATCTCTTCTTAAGAACTCCAAAAGCTCGTTCAATAGAATTACGCAAAGATGCGTGTCGCAGATTAAATAATTCATGAGGATTTTGAGGTGGATTTCTTGAATACTCTTTCAAGTGATATCGCTCCCCCCCCCCCCCCCCCCCCCCCCCCCCCCCCCCCCCCCCCCCCCCCCCCCCCCCCCCCGATAACGCGTAATAAGTCCACTTCTCAACATCAATCGAAAATCAACAAGGTAGTATTTTCCTAAAGATAAAAAGTAAAAGCTTTAATTATTTATTCATCATATCTAACTTTCCCTAGATAAATATATGAAATATATACCTTCCGGAAGTTTTAGGGGGTCTTGTCTATTTGACGCTTCTTTCATGATTCTTGAATCAGATGCCGTCCCTTTCCAGCCAGCTAATACATAGTTGAATTTTAAATCAAATGTGCATGCAACAACAAATTTTATGTTGGATACTCTTTTCTTTCACGGTATCTGGGTGCTTCGCTTTGTGAAACTTTAACACATATATGTGTTCCATCAATTGCACCAATACGATCCTAACATTATTATAATAAATTATATGCAATCAACCTTGAATTTAGCTAAAAGTTCGATAAAATTGTATTTGTGTTCACCTTAAAATATGGATAGAATCTTGGGTTACTGGCAATTTCAGAAGGAACTTAAGAGACATCAGGTTGTTTAATAATTTTTTCATATAACCCCAAGGTTGCTCGCAGGAAAATATGAAAATGACGACTGACCGACTCCCCAGATCGTCGAAAGATAAAAACTAACTCGTGATTCGTCGTATTATGTGCTATCAGGTAAAGTGTTTTTGCAACTTGCTCTTCAACTTTAGCTTGAAGTGTTGGTTTAAGATCACCCTCTCTAACTAACATTTCACATAGATTGGTAAAAGCTAAACTGACCATTCTTATAATATTACGACAAAGTTCAGTTGGGAATAAATGACTCAATAATTCATGTCCCGTCCCCCTTTTTCCCTCTCACGGAGAGGTCGGGTGCAGGACATTTGGGTTGAGGCAACTCTTTCCTTTTGGGAAAGGGGGTTTGCAAGTTTAGGAGAATCGCCACCTAACGATTTTAACTGTGCATTAGGGCACCAAAGGGGGTTCAATTACAACTATGTTACTAACCAGAGATTGGATAAGGGCTTGAAATTATCCTAAGGAGAAGGTCTTAGGCGCCCCTCAGGATCCACAAGTGTGGTTCCCGACCAAATAGTTTTCATGAATTTGTACAATTAGCAAATAACAGGAGGGGGGGAGGGGGGGGTGCTCAAGTAAGAGGGGATTTAAATATTAAGCAAACAAGTGTTTCGAAAATAATTATAGAATGACTAAGTATCGAAAAAAAAGAGTTATAATCTAACGTTTAAAATAAGGGATATCCTAGGTTTGTAATAATATGGATCACATCAATGCAATACCCGGTATAACACTCTTCGAAGAGGGGCTACACGTGGTATTAGCGCATCGGTCATCATATCCATATTCTACCCTTCCCCACCCAGGAAGATAATTAAAGCGCGCGTTGCTCACGACCTCTATTGCGTGCTATTACCCGCCACATCCTATCAGTCCCGGAGGAGATTAGGACTACTATCCTAAAAGGGAGGTACTAGGCTGACCCTCAGGTTTAAAGGAAAAGATTTTAAAGCGACAAACAAGAACACTTAGGACTGTAATGAATGGGGAGCATATAGGAGCATATAAGAGGCTCAAGTTTACCTCAACAGGTTATGCACATAATTAGCACGATTCAAACACATATAAGGACGGTATTAATTAGAATACTAAGACATGGTGTCTAGGTGATTTTAAAACATAACAGAGAAAGAAGATTTGTTCTATAATTGAGAAAGACCTAATCAATTTGCCTACTGATTTTACCTGTCAAATGTTAGGCAGTATACAAGGAAGCAGATTTCCAGTTTTAACAAATTTATCACCTAAGGCTTGCCTAGATGCAAAACAATGTACCAGTACTAGAATTACTTAAAGAAAAACTGTTTGAAATTGTATAATTAAACACGCTGTTCTAAGTGTTCAGAATTCAAGGTTGTTACTAGTTGTTTGTCAAAAACGAATCGAACTGTTTTTATCAGTAATTGGACTAGAGGTGCCTATTTGAATGCAATCCTAAGGACATGATCTCTAATGCACAGAAATACAGAGTGATGTGTAGGCAGAACCTAAGCAGAATTTTCTAACTGTTTAAGCATGCTTCAGTATATGCGGATATGACATGTTGATTACTATTATATAACCTAAACATGATCTCTAAGTGTCAATATTGCGTTGTTTAGGAACAACTTCAGGAAATGCAGAATAACTTACTTATTAGTTTGTTAGGCCTAATGCATGATCTCTAGGTGTACATGGCAGCGCATAACGTAAAGTAAAGTACTAGTTATTAACATGTTTTAACACAGGATTTTCTAAGTGATATAAGGATGAACATGCTGAAACAGTGTACGTAGGACCTAAGGAACATCATTTCTAATGCATGGATGTGAACCTACACGTGATCTCTATTGCACAAATAAGAAATAAAAGCCTAAACATGGTTTCTACCCTTGTAATAGCTAAGCATGCATAGTTATCCCTCACATTTCACTATCCATCCCCCATGAGTTGTTTACAAATTATTACAAGCCAGGAATTATGAATTACATAAACAAAGTAGAAAAATAAGAAGTTATTCTATAGGGGGCCTTCAATAGGCCCAAATCCTCCAAAACCTCATTGCCTTTTGGTATTTCATAGCCTTTCGTAATTTGGGTGTGTCAAAGTTCCCTAAGGATCTCAAGGGCTCCGGGGCAATGCTCACACCCAGACTTGGTAACCAAGAGTGGAACGATGTGCAATGTGGAAGTACCAGTCTCAGTGCGTCAGAGTTCAGAAGGAGCTCAAGGGTCCCAAAGCAGTGCTCACACTGAGGGGGTAGAACTTAAAGGTCTAGGAGTAGAGTAAAGTGCAGGAGATAAATTTTAAAAGGTTTTTGACAAAACAGTGTTGAAAGGGCCTTACTTAAGAAAACATTTCAAGAAAGTTGTTTGGTAAACAGTTTTTTTTTTAAAAAGTAGTGGAATCACATAAGCAACAGACCAATCATAGAACCAAACAGGTTCAGTAACACTCAATGAACACAGAACCAAGATAGGTTCAGCAACACAAACCTCCACACAGGGGCAATGGGGATTGGGATACATAGAGCACATAACATGATGAACACATAGCAGGCAGAAGTCTTGCAATTGGTGCAGGAATATTAATGGTCACACAATCAAAGATGTTTAGATATGGTTTGAAACAAACACAGAATAAAATTAGAGGGAGTGCTGGGAGAGGGTAGGACATGATTACACATAGGTTTAGGAAAAGCAGTTTAGGGTACTACACAATGCAATTATAGCACACTAGAGATCTCAGAAGACATGAACAGGGTGATATTGAAACACACAAGAGGGAGTACACATGCTGAGGCTAAGTGGAGGGATACCAAGAACTAAATAACATAGTATACCAAATTAGTTGCAAGTAAGACAGCACATCCATAAATAAAAAAAGATCAGAAACAGGATGAATCGTAGTAACCAGAGAAACATGTTGTTTTGGAGACTTTAAATATAAATTGGAAACATACCAGTTGAAGATAGAAAATACAGAGTAAAGAAGAAGCAAACATCACAACTAGTCTTGGCTTTCAGCCGACTAGTAACAACAGACAATCAATATGAGCAATAGAATGTATATGCGTGAGTAAGAAAGAGTAGAACAAGGTGTGTGTTCGTGTGTTGCTAATGAGAGAGTAGAGGCATTTATAGTTTGAAATATGCAGGAAACATAAGGTAAGAAGTACTAATTTAACACACTTATAGGAAGAATACTTATTCAGAATCAATTAAAGACCCGTACTCCCTTTAATTAGGGAGTCAAAGTTCAAACGGACATAATTCATGCTAAACAAGGAAAAGGGTCAATTACAAACTGATTTTACCAGAATAGTCAAGCATATGGCATTTAATGAAGACTAAATGCAGAGTATTCCAAGTAAGGAAAGTATATGAGAAATATTGATAGCACCTAAGGTAAGACATAGTACAGCTCAGGTCTGAGAACCAGTCAAGATGATATCGAGTGAGATTCCAATCATAGGGAATCGATATCAAATCAAGGGAAAGTATTACACAAATAAGGAAATAATTCAAAATCAGTAAAGAGTCATAAGGAAAATACACAAAATCACAGTCTTTAAGGCAAGTATCAAAGTTTTAAGGAGAATATATAAAATCAGTATAGATTATCATGCAAACAATCAATAGAACGAATAGTGGATTTTAAACAGTAAATAACACATATTGGACAAGATCAGAGAAACCCTAAGCAAACATTTATAGAACAATATAAGATTGAAAACCCTAGCAACAAGCTAAAGCGAGAATCATAAAGAATATACAGACATCTTCATAAAAAACGAACACCCATAAACATGTAATAACAGACAACCTAGAAAATTAGGGCTTTTTAGCATAATAACTCAAACAACAAGAAAAACATAGGAGAATCATTCAAACACAGTAGAAATTACTAAGAATCAGAAGAAGATCCGTTTTTGAAAAGGGGTCACGAAACCCTAGTTGAAAAACGAAGAGTCGTTTTAGAGAAAACCAGAGAATCATTGAGAAAAACAATGAAATAGCTTGAGATATACACAGATCTATCATATATCTAAAAGAATCGGGGAGTTTTAAGCATTTAGGGTTTCAAAAAGAATCCAGAAAGATAAGAAAAACCTCGAAAATGTTACTGGTTTAGCCCCAACGGTCATGGATCTTACTCGAGTGGCCGGAGGTGGCCGGAGAATGGTGAGCACAGGCCCAGGGGGTAGGAGGATTAACCCAGGTCTCTTGAAGACCTTAGAGATGGAAAACACCGGCATAAGGGAACCATAGGAGGCAGAGGGTGAGGAATCCATGGCCTCCGGTGGAGAAGGTCGCCGGAGAAGATGAAGAGACTCATCGGAGCAGGGAGGAGATAGGAGTCTCTAGAAGAGACTAGAGAGATAGAGAGAGAGAGTAGAGAGATGAGAGACCGGTGAGAATGAGAGAGGTCGAGGGGGTTAGGTGAGTTTAATTATGGTAATAATAATCTGGGTCGTTGATCTAATTTGATCAATGACTCAGATTGGTTTGGGTTTGGGTCGGGTAGGATATTAGTCTTGGATGGGTTACTGGGTCAATTAAATGGGTTGGGTATTGGGTTGAAATCAAAAATTAAAAGTGGCCAGATTTTAAATACCCATGAAAAATAAAAATAAAATAGTTAATAAAATAGCTAATAATTATATATAAATAAGATTAATGCTAAGTAAGTGAAATTTAAGGTAATTAGATAATATGAAAATTATAAAAAATGATTAATTATGGAATTAAAAGAGCATAAATGCACAATTAGGCCATAGTTGCAAAATTTGTGTAGTTATAGCTAAACAATGCCTAATCAGTTAATTTGTGAAATAATTAAATCCTAATAGGATTAAAAATGATATATTGAGCTGGGAAATATTTTGAAATTATTTAGAATATAATTTATGACAATTATTGAACAAAAATGCTAAATAAATAGGAAAATGAATTGATAAAAAATATGAAAAATTATGAAAAATACCATTCATTATGAAAAGTGATTTCGAAGGTAAAATGTAAGTTTGAAAATAATTTCGAGGAAAAATTGGGTATCAACAATTCATGTCTAACTCTTTCACCTTCCAGTCGTATATCATGTGTGATCGTACGTCGGTCATTTTCAATTTTACGTACATAAGTGCAAAACCAAATAACTATTAAGCAAGCAGCATATGTAGCTAAAGAGCTCATTTGTTCCAATATCTGTCTATTATTTTGATTATTCCGATCAGCCATCTATAATAAAACTAGGTGAGATACATCAACCAATTAACTACGTAAAATAAATATGAACCGAAAATAGAACTCGTCTTCATAGAACACATTGTTAAGTAAGAAGGAGAATTCAGATACATGCTAATAGGATTGTACACTAAATTAATTAAGTAAACAGAAAAATATAAGCCCTAAAAAGCAAATTTAAATAAAACGAAGAACATTATACATAATGAGTACTGAGCAAGTAAGGAGAATGTGAATTAACGTGTCTGTGCGTGCAGGGGCGTATTTACGTTTATGTTAATTAGACCTGAACAATGCTTTAGCACAAATGAAAAAGACTAATTTCAGGATTTCCAGTTAAAACCTTTTCATAAAGAATGGGGAAACAACAAGCAAAACAAACTAACATACAATTATCTTTTTTAAATGTAACGACCGATCGGTCGTTCCGAAAGTTTTAGCCTCGTTTCCCCCATTTTTGCTTCATTATATGTGGTTTAGCTCTATTCTATTGTGTCGGGGTGGTTGGCTTGGGTTCAGAGTGATTTTGGAGAGAAACGAGACACTTAGTCTCTTAAGTTGGTTATTTAGTTGGAAAAGTCAACCAGAAGTTGACTTATGGGTAAACAATCTCGAAATTGGGTTTTAATGGTTCAGATAGCTTCGTTAGGTGATTTTGGACTTGGGAGTGGATTCATAATGTTATTCGGAGGTCCGTGATAGGATTAGGCTTGAATTGGCAAAATGGGATATTTGGCAATTTCCGATCGGCAGTGGGAAATTAGATATCGGGGTCGGAAGGGAATTTTAGAAGTTGAAATAGGTTCGTAGTGTCGTTTGGGATGGTGCAAAATTTTGGGTCATTCGGGCGTGGTTTGGTTGGTTTCGGCATCGTTGGCGAATTTTGGAAGTTTAGAAATCTTTAGGCTTGAATTCGGGGTGAATTCGGTGTTTTGATGTTGTTTTGGGTGTTCCGAAGGGTCGACTAAGTTTGTTTGATGATATGTGACGTGTTGGTATATTTGGTTGAGGCCCCAGGGGGCTCGGGATAATTTCGGGTGGTTAACAGAGAAGTTGGAAGTGAAATTTTGCAGCTGAAGCTTCTGCTTCTGATGTGTCTGCACCTGCAGAGTGAGGACCGCAGGTGCGATGGGCGCTAACACGGGATAGAAACCCCAGATGTGGAAAATGTCGCAGGAGAGGAGGACTTGACCGCACCTGCAAGCCCGCAGGTGCGAGGCCTGGGGCGCAAGTGCTGAAGCTGGGAATTAAGTGAAAATCACATGTGCGACAATGCCTAGGCAGAAGGTATAAATTTAACCCTTCGCGAAATTTTGCATTTTCCCACCATTTTTTAAGACGGGATTGGAGTTTTTGGAGGATTTTGAAGAGGGATTCAAGGGGAAACTCGATGAGGTAATGTTTTTGAACCTAAAATTCGATTCTATGGTGATTTTCAGTTGATTAAGCATGAAATTTGTGAAAATTAGGGGTGGAAATTGGGGAATTGGGGCTTGGAACTTGAGAGTTAAATTTGGGTGATTGAGGGGACAAATTAAGTTAGATTTTAGTAAATTTGGTATGTATGGACTCGTGAGAGGATAAGGATTCTAATTTTGTAATTTTTATTGGATTCCAAGACGTGGGCCCGGGGGTCGGGTTTGGCCAATTTTGGGATTTTTGATTTAATTTGATACTTTTTGCGTGGGCTTTGTTCCTTTAGCATGTATTAATGATATGACATTGATTTTGGATAGATTTGAGGCCGAGTCGAGCGGCAAGGGCATCGCGGAGTAGATTTCGTCCGATTTGAGGTAGGTAACGCTTCCAAACTTGGTTCTGAGGGTTCAAAACCCCGAACTATGTGTTATATGATTAGAATTGAGGTGACGCACATGCCAAGTGGTGGGTGTGAGGGCGTGCACCGTGAGAATGGTGACCTGGTTCATTCCATGGCACGGTTTAGTGATTCCTTCTTGTTGATATTCGTGCCTCTGTGAATGTGATTAATGCAAACATGCTAGAAATCATGCTAGATACCATGTTAAGGCTTCAGGACGATACTGTTAAGACCTGAGTGGTCGCTTATTGCTATCATCTCATGTGTTTCATTTATATTATATACTCAGTCATGTATTTGCATATCATATCATGTCTCATTCTCGGTAATTGTTATTTTGCACATTATATCATTGATTCGGGCTAGTTCATGCATTGTGAGCACGTGTGAGCAAGACTGGAGAGTGATGACTAAGTGAGACCTAGAGCCTGATATTCAGTGACAGTTATGGGATGGGGTTGCACGCCGCAGCATGCTATATTGATTTACACCTGGATCGGGCCTATGATAGTGTTTGGGCTGTAGGAGCCCCTCCGGCGTCTATAACACACCCCCAGTGAGCGCAATGATATTATTGAGGGATGTATCGTCCCTGGACATGGATCTTGTCTGAGTGTTTGTATCTGGAGATGGATCTTCTCCGTGGGGCTGGATTGGCCTTCCTCAGTACTGAGTACCTATTGTCATATGTATATATATTCTGGGATGTATCTTCCCTGGGCCATGAGAGCCATATACAGTACTGAGTGGACAAGTATGTGAGAGTGGGAGCACATTGTGCGCTTCATATTGTTGATGCATTGGCATGTAAAGTACGTTGAGTTATATATGTTAAACTGTTCGAATATGTACTTATCTTATCACTTTGAGGTGTTAGTTAATTGAAAGCATGACTAGATTTGTATATATTTATAAACGTTGAGGTTTAGTTCATCACTACATCTCAACCCACAGTTTGGGCTCGTTACTTACTGGGTTAGTGTACTCACGTTACCCCCTGCACCTTCTGTGCAGATCCAGGTACTTCAGGTCCCGGTAGCTGTTGTTGATTATTTTGGTGCGGAGTTTCAGTCAGAGATTTCGAGGTAGCTGTCTGGTGATCGCAGCCTCGTCTTCTCCTTCCTTATATTCCCTTTAGCATATTATTATTATTTCAGACAATGGTTGTCTTTCTATATTTCAGCATTTGTAAGTGTGTCGGCTCTTGACTTAGTGACACCCGGTGTTGGGACTTTATTTTAGTGTTTTGGTTGAATTTAACTTTTAAGTAGTAATTTCTGTGAGGAGAATATTATTATTATTAAATTGTATTCGTGAAAAATTGAATTGTTTGAAATTGTGTGTCTTGCGTAGTTCCACTATAGGTGCCATCACGATAGGGGTGGTTTTTGGGTCGTGACAAGTTGGTATCATAGCCTAGGTTACATAGGTCTCACGAGTCATGAGCAGGTTTAGTAGAGTCTTGCGGATCGATACGGAGACGTCTGTACTTATCTTCGAGAGGCTGCGAATCTGTTGATTCTGATAACTAAACTTCTGTTGTTTCATTCTCTCACAGATGGTGAGGACACATGCTACCAAGCAAGATGATCATCCACCAGTGGGGCCCATGAGGGGTCGAGGCCGTGATCGAGGCCATAGTAGGGGTAAGGGTGCAGCATGCGCAGTAGCCGGGACAGTACCCATAGACCCATCTGTTATTCCAAACCAGGTCCCAGCCGCAGATGTTCCAGCAGGACCAGCCCAGGCACCGGCAGTGCCTATTGTTATTCCTGGTCTTCAAGAGACCTTGGCTCAGAGTTTGACCGTGTGCACCAGTCCTGCACAAGCGATCGTTGTTTCTTCTACAACCACTACTTCTCAGGCCGGGGGAGGCACTCAGACTCCCTCCACTCGTACCCCTGACCAGGTTATTCAAAGACTTCAGACACCGAGAGTAGCCCCAACCTAGTCAGTTGCACCTGCAAAGGACTATGTGCTTCCCGTCATGCCTGATGACGAGCACCGTAGGTTGGAGAGGTTTGGTAGACTTTAGCCTCCGACTTTTAGTGGTGCTGAGGGAGAGGATATCCAGGGTTTGTTAGATAGGTGTTAGAGGATTCTACGTACAACGGGTATATTGGAGACCAGTGGGGTCTCGTTCACTACTTTCCAGTTCTCATGAGCTGCCTTTACTTGGTGGGAGGCTTATGAGAGGCGTAGGCCTGTTGGTTCAGCGCCCCTTACCTGGCAGCATTTCTCCGCTCTCTTTTTGGAGAGGTATGTGCCACAATCCTGTGAGGATCTGTGCAGGCAGTTCAAGCAGTTGCGTCAGGATGATATGACTATGACGCAATATGAGATGAGATTTTCAGAGCTAGCTTGTCATGTTTTTTGGTTGGTTCCCACAAATAGGGAGAGGATCAAAAGGTTCGTTGATGGCCTCACATATCAGCTTCAGATTCTTATGACCAGAGAGAGGGTGCCAGATGCTTCTTTTGAGCATGTTGTTGATATTGCACCAGATATTGAGTCGATTCGTCACCATGAGCGAGAGGAGAGGGAGGCCAAGAGGCCTCGAGGATCTGGTAGCTTTGGTGGTGTCCCCTCTAGAGGACAGTTTCAGCATATCAGAGGCTGCCCATTTAGGCTAGCTCAGCCAGCTCTCCCAGCTTATAATGGTGCATCATCAGGGCATGGTTATTGCAATTTTCATCTGGGCCGCTCATCATTCAGTTCCCTTCCATCCCAGAGCTCATCCCGTGCACCATCAGTTCAGGGTTCCTCCATGCCAGTATCTTCTATCAGTTATCTCGGTGCTAGAGGTTCCCTTCAGTCCCCACCGCCATTTGTCGAGAGAGGGTGCTTTGAGTGTGGAGAGTTGGGTCATGTCAAGAGGTTTTGTCTCCGTCTTACGGGAGGTTCATCCCAGCAGAGGAGTCAACCATCAGTTTCAGCACCATTCACTTCACCACCCGCCCAGCTTTCTAGGGGTGGGGGTCAGGCAGCTAGAGGCCGCCCTAGAGGGGTAGGTCGATCGGGTGGAGGCCCGGCCTATTTTTATTGACTCTGAGCCATACCAGATGTTATGGCCTCAGATGTTGTGATTACAAGTATTGTTTCAGTTTGTCACCGAGATGCTTCAGTATTATTTGATCTTGGTTCCATATATTGCTATGTTTCATCATATTTTGCTCATTTTCTGGATATGCCCCGCGAGTACTTAGTTACATCTGTTCATGTGTCGACTTCGGTGGGCGATACTATTATTTTAGACCGTGTGTATCGGTCATGTGTGATGTCTATTGGGGGTCTGGAGACCCGAGTGGATCTGTTATTGCTCAACATGGTTAACTTTGATGTGATATTGGGCATGTATTGGCTTTCTCCATGTCATGATGTCCTAGATTATCACGCCAAGACCGTGACTTAGCGATGTCGGGATTTCTGAGGGTTGAGTGGAGAAATTCCATTGATTATGTGCCTAGTAGGGTAATTTCATACCTGAAGGCTCAGCGTATGGTGGAGAAATGGTGTCTGTCTTATTGGATTTTGTGAGGGATGTTAGTGTTGAGACTCCCACTATTGATTCTTTTCATGTAGTCCGTGATTTTTCGGATGTGTTCCCTGCAGACCAGTCGGGCATGTCGCCTAACAGGGATATTGATTTTGGTATTGACACTAAACCTATTTCTATTCCACCGTATCGCATGGCACCGGCAGAGTTGAAGGAATTGAAAGTGAAGCTTCAGGAAATCCTAGATAAGGGGTTCATTCGGCCTAGTGTGTCACCTTCGGGTGCACCGGTGTTATTTGTGAAGAAGAAGGATGGTTCCATGAGAATGTGTATTGACTACAGGCAGTTGAACAAGGTGACAGTCAAGAATAAGTATCCTTTGCCTCGTATCGATGATTTATTTGACCAGTTTCAGGGAGCCAGGGTGTTCTCTAGGATTGATTTGAGATCTAGGCATCATCAGCTGAAGATTTGGGATTCAGATATTCCTAAGATGGATTTCAGGACCCGTTATGGCCATTATGAGTTCTTGGTGATGTCTATTGGGCTTACCAATACCCCAGCAACGTTCATGCATTTTATGAACAATGTAATTAAGCCATACTTGGATTCCTTCGTTATTGTGTTCATTGATGACATCCCGGTGTACTCTCGTAGCCAAGAGGAGCATGCTCAGCATTTGAGAGTTGTATTGCAGAGATTGAGGGAGGAGAAGCTTTATGCAAAATTATCCAAGTGTGAGTTTTGGCCTGGCTCATTAGCTTTCTTGGGGCACGTGGTGTCCAGTGAGGGTATTCAGGTGGATCCGAAGAAGATAGAGGCGGTGCAGAGTGGCCCAGGCCGCCCTCAGCTACAAAGATTAGGAGCTTCCTTAGTTTGGCGGGCTATTATCATCGCTTTGTGGTGGGATTTTCTTCTATTGCTTCGCCCTTGACCAAATTTCCCATAAGGGTGCTTCGTTCAGGTGGTCGAACGAGTGTAGGAGAGCTTTCAGAAGCTTAAGTCTACCTTGACGACATCTCCAGTGTTAGTTTTGCCATCAGCTTCAGGTTCTTATACCATGTATTTGATGCCTCGAGGATAGACATTGGGTGTGTCTTGATGCAGGAGGATAGGGTGATTGCCTACGCCTCGCGCCAATTGAAGACCCATGAGAAGAATTATCTGGTGAATGACCTTGAGTTAGCAACCATTGTTCACGCCTTGAAGATTTGGCGTCATTATTTGTATGGGGTTCATTGTCAGGTTTTTCTGATCATCGGAGTTTGCAGCATCTGTTTAAGTAGAAGGATCTGAATTTGCGTCAGCGGAGATGATTGGAGCTTCTGAATGGCTATGATATCACTATTCTATACCATCCGAGGAAGGCCAATGTAGTGGTTGATGCCTTGAGTCGCCGAGTAGAGAGTTTGGGGAGTCTAGCATATCTTCCAGCAGCAGAGAGACGTTTAGAACTTGATGTTCAGGCCCTATCGGGCCAGCTTGTGATATTGGATATATCAGAGCCCAGTCGTGTATTGGCTTGCATAGTCTCCAGGTCTTCTCTTTATGACCGTATCAAAGAGCGCCAATATGATGGCCCACACTTGCTCCTTCTTCAGGATAGGGTCCGGCGAGGTGATGTCAGGGATGTAGCTATTGGTGATGATGGTGTGATGAGGATGCAGGGTCGGATACGTGTGCCTAATGTAGATGGGCTTCGGGAGTTGGTTCGCGAGGAGACCCACATCTCGTGGTATTCCATCCATTTGGGTGCCGCGAAGATGTATCAGGATCTGAGAAAACATTATTGGTGGAGGCGGATGAAGAAGGATATTGTTGGATTTGTAGCTCAGTGTCTCATCTGTCAGCAGGTCAAGTATGAGCACCAGATACAGGGTGGATTGCTTCAGAGGCTGGACATTCCGGAGTGGAAGTGGGAGCGGATCACCATGGACTTTGTAGTTGGTCTCCCACTGACTTCGAGGAAGTTCGATGCTATTTAGGTTATTGTGGATCAGATGACCAAGTCTGCGCACTTTATTCCTATTGGAACTACTTACACTTCGAAGCGGTTAGCCAAGATTTATATCCGGGAGATTTTTCGACTGCATGGTGTTCCAATTGCCATCATTTATGATAGAGGTACTCAGTTCACATCGCAGTTTTAGAGGGCCTTGCAGCGATAGTTGGGTACTCAGGTTGAGTTGAGCACAACTTTTCATCCTCAGACGGACGGGCAGTCCGAGCGTACTATTCTGATATTGGAGGACATGTTGCGCGCTTGTGTCATTGATTTTGGGGGTTCATGGGACCAGTTTCTGCCACTTGCAGAGTTTGCATATAATAATAGCTATCAGTCAAGTTTTCAGATGGCTCCGTGTGAGGCTTTATATGGTAGGAGGTGTAGATCTCCGGTTGGTTGGTTTGAGCCGGGTGAGGCTAGACTCTTGGGTACAAATTTGGTGCAGGATGCTTTAGATAAAGTGAAGTTGATTCAGAAGAGGCTTTGCACGGCGCAGTCTAAGCAGAAGAGCTATGCGGACATGAAGGTCCCTGATGTATCATTCATGGTTGGGGAGAAGGTTCTGCTGAAGGTGTCACCCATGAAGGGTGCTATGTGGTTTGGGAAGAGGGGAAACTTGAGCCCCCGGTTCATTGGGCCTTTTGAGGTGCTTTAGAGGGTAGGGGAGGTGGCTTATATACTTGCCTTTCAACCCATCTTGTCGAGTGTGCATCCGGTATTTCATGTTTCCATGCTTCGGAAGTATGTTGGTGACATGTCCCATGTTTTGGACTTCAGCAACTTTCAGTTTCGAGAGTTTAAGCCCTGTTTCCCCCGTTTCTGCTTCATTATATGTGCTTCAACTCTATTATATTGTGTCGGAGTGGTTGGCTCGGGTTCGAAGTGATTTTGGAGAGAAATGAGACACTTAGTCTCTTAAGTTGGTTATTTAGTTGGAAAAGTCAACCATAAGTTGACTTATGGGTAAACGATCTCAGAATCGGATTTTTATGGTTCAGATATCTTCGTTAGGTGATTTTGGACTTGGGAGTGGGTTCGGAATGTTATTCGGAGGTCCGTGGTAGGATTAGGCTTGAATTGGTAAAATAGGATATTTGGCAATTTTCGGTCGGCAATGGAAAATTAGATATCGGGGTCAGAATGGAATTTCGGTAGTTGGAATAGGTTCGTAGTGTCATTTGGGATGTGTATGCAAGATTTCGGGTCATTCGAATGTAGTTTGGTTGGTTTCGGCATCGTTGGCGAATTTTGGAAGTTTATAAATCCTCAGGCTTGAATTCGGGGTTAATTCTGTGTTTTGATGTTGTTTTGGGTGTTCCGAAGGGTCGACTAAGTTCGTGTGATTATATGTGACGTGTGGTATATTTGGTTGAGGCCCCAGGGGGATCGAGATGATGTCGGGTGGTTAACGGAGAAGTTGGAAGTGGAATTTTGCAGCTGAAGCTGCTGCTCCTGATGTGTCCGCACCTGCGAAGTGAGGACCGCAGGTGCGATGGGCGCTGACGCGGGAAAGAAACCGCAGATGCGGAAAATGTCGCAGGAGCGGAGGACTTGACCACACCTGCGAGCCCGCAGGTGCGAGGTCTGGGGCGGAAGCTGGGAGTTAAGTGAAAATTGTAGGTGTGGCGCCTCGATAGAAGGTGCGGTCCTGCGGAAATGCCTGGGAAGAAGGTATAAATTTAACCCTTCGCGAAATTTTACCCACTTCCACCATTTTTAAAGACGGTATTGGAGTTTTTGGGGGATTGTGAAGAGGAATTCAAGCAGAAACTCGTTGAGGTAATATTTTTTAACCTAAAACTCGATTCTATGGTGATTTTCAGTTGATTAAGCATGAAATTTGTGGAAATTAGGGGTGAAAATCGGGGAATTAGGGCTAGGATCTTGAGAGTTAATTTTGGGGTATTGAGGGGTCGAACGAAGTTAGATTTTGGTAAATTTGTATGTATGGACTCGTGAGAGGATAAGGATTCTAGCTTTGTAATTTGTATCGAATTCCGAGACGTGGGCTCGGGGGTCGTCCATTTCGGGGACTTTTGATTTAATTTGATAATTTTCGCGTGGGCTTTGTTCCTTTAGCATGTATTAATGATATGATACTGATTTTGGATAGATTTGGGGCGATGTGAGGCCGAGTAGAATGGCAAGGGCATCGCGGAGTATATTTTCGTCCGGTTTGAGGTAAGTAACGCTTCCAAAGTTGGTTCTGAGGGTTCGAAACCCCGAACGTTGTGTTATATGAATTAGAATTGAGGTAGCGCACATGCCAAGTAGCACGCGTGAGGGCGTGCACCATGAGAATAGTGACCTGGTTCATTCTATGGCACAGTTTAGTTATTACTTCTTGTTGATATCCGTGCCTCTGTTAATGTGATTAATGCAAACATGCTAGAAATCATGCTAGATACCATGTTAAGGCTTCATGCCGATACTGTTGAGACCCGAGTGGTCGCTTATTGCTGTCATCTCATGTGTTTCATTGATATTATATACTCAGTCTTGTATTTTCATATCATATCATGTCTCAGTCTCATAATTGTTGTTTTGCACATTATATCATTGATTCGGGCTAGTTCTTGCATTGTGAGCCCATGCGAGCGAGACTGGAGAATGATGACTGAGAGAGGCCGAGAGCCTGATATTGAGTGACAATTTTGGGATTGGGATGCACATCGCAGCATGCTATATTGATTTACGTCTGGATCGGGCCTATGATAGAGCTTGGGCTGTAGGAGCCCCTCCGGAGTCTGTAACACCCCCCAAGTGAGCATAGTGATGTTATTGAGGGATGGATCTTCCTTGGATATAGATCTTGTTCGAGTGTTTGTATCTGGAGATGGATCTTGTTTGTGGGGCTGGATTGGTCTTCCTCAGTACTGAGTGACTACTGCCATATATATATATATATATATATATATATATATTCTGGGATGGATCTTCCCTGGGCCATGAGAGCCATATACAATACGCTTAAAGTAATTTTGTGATGTGTTAAAGTGCTTAGGAGGGTGAGTCACTATTACTTAAATATATCCTACCCGTCCCTTAGCCCACACTACAACCATGAAAAAAGTCAAAATTGATTTTAGATCGAGCGAGCTTACATTAGTAGAGATTTACATTAAGGGCAAGCCTGTGGTACCAATTGCATGCATATGACTTCTTTGTGAGAATGAGCGATTTTCTTTGATATATGTGAGTCATTAAAATATTTTTGAGTATTTGATTCGAATGTGTGAAGAATTATCATTCTCCTTGATTTTGTTGTGAGGGCATATGGTTTCACGAGGGATAGTTACGTTATTAGACTCTCTATGATGTTGGGTGTTCAAGTCATGAGTCCATTGTGACATTGAGTCGGGTTTTGAGGCCAGGATTGTTAAGAGCATGTTGCTTTTGTTTAGAATATTTTTGAAATATGTCATAAGTTAAAGGGAAGTATGTGTTGATTGCATTTGCTAGAGTTTAATTGTTTCTATCAACCATGGTCATATGTGTAGTGCACTTTGAATGATAAGAGCTTAATTTTGTTTCGTCTACTATAGTGATGGTTTGTTCGAGAACGAACAAAGGTTTAAGTATGGGGTGGTGATGTTGGGCATATTTCTATATGTTTTGATGTTACTTTACCCATGTTTTAACCTCTTTTTGGTGCTAGTGGTGTTAACAATGCCCAATATCTGTTAATTATTAGTTTTATGACTAATTAAGTTATGTGTTACGATTTAGGATGTTTAGAGTGCAAAAAATATGAAGAAAAAATGCTCCAACTAGAGGAGAAGAGGGTGGATGTGACGCATCCAACCTTGGAAAGAAGGCTAGTTGGTGCACCCTTAGCAGTGAAGTCAGGCCATAGCATCCGTACCTGGGCACATCAGAGATGGAGGATTCGCATCCACCCCAGCAACAATCCCTGAAGCTGAGTCAGATTAGGAGTAGGAGAACTTTGGCCCACGACTTTTGTACGCAATATATAGGCCAAAAACGCCCCTTTTAGGTCATCTAACACACTTTTTGAAGGGAATTCGACCTTGGGAGAGCAAGGAGCCGCCGTGGAGGCCGGGTTTCATCTTTCTTCCATCAAACTTTGTAATTTTTATGTGTCTTTGTATGAATTGTTGTTTTGCTACCATGTCTATGTGGAGCTAAACTTCACGTTCTAGGGCTGTGGTTCTTTCGTGACTATTGTTATTCGGATATTGATTTTGCTTCCTTGATTTATCATATTGGTTATTTATTTAATCTTGCGCTTAATTATTCTATTTCTTAATCACCAATTGAATATTATCTATGAATATAGAGTTGAACTCGAAAGTCAAAAATCTAGATTGAATATAGTATTGAGTAGAGAAAGTTCTTGAATCTAGGCATCAAGGAACGGATTCGCAATTAGGATAGAGACATATTTAATTGCTTTGCTTGGTTGATTTACAGGAATAACAAATGTGTTCTTGTTAGTTCCAGTTCCATAGATATATAGGCATCAGGTTAGCTTGAATAGGCGAGTAAGAACTCGACAGATTATTATGAGCAATATTAACCCTGTTAACCAATAAACTAGAGAAATTAGTTAATCAATTCAATTGAAGAATACAATAGGAATGTTAGATAGCCCATAACCCTAGATCGTTTTCGTTACATTGATAATATAAAAATCAGCTCTTCCTCTATTTTAAGTTCATTAGTTATGTTCTTTTTAGTTTAATTACTTTAGCATCGCTTCTTTTGGGTAACCCTTGTTTAGATAAATAGGCCAGTCTAATTTAGTCAATAGTTATTCACAAGTCCTCGTGGGTTCGACATCTGACTTTTAGTCACTTTATTACTTGACAACCGCGTATACTTGTGTGTGTGTTTAGCCGCAACAGTAGTTGACATCGTTAACCAGGGAAGTACGTAGTTGAGTAGTTGTACGGCACAAAGAAGATGGAGAAAAAGTACTTATTAGTATGGTGAATATAATATAAATAATAGGGTAAAGGGTAAAATTGAAATATAGAATAATAAGTGTGGGCGTAATTGGAAAGAAAAATACGGAACAATCCCACCACACCGATTTGATTGTTTCATAAATTGGGATTTTTATTGTCCGGGACAATGGATTTAACAATACGATACAATCAGTTTTATATTAACAATCAAAACAAACATTGTCTCTGGGGTAACAGTACAATACAATACAACGGAAAACAACCATATGAACAATATGTAAATCTAAATCCTAAACATTATGAAATTTGGTTTCCTATTTTTCTTCTATGTTCTATTTACTAAACGTTAGTATCTTGATCCCAAATGATTTGTAATTTTTTGCTTTCCTAAATGGTATAACACCGATTCAATTAAGATTTGTAACAGACGAAGGGGTAGCATATATAGAATCTTACTACTATTATATGTAGTCTTCATACTTTGTTTTTACATCACACCTTAGTAATCGAAAATAATGTGTAATGCATGACACTGTATGTGTCTTGTACTAATTGGCAAGCTATTCATTTTTCTGATATTGAACAAACAATTCGAGGTTACCATGTTCAGTCAACAATCAAACAAAGAAATGCACCCATTTATATTAGTTGGTCTTTTCCGCCTTTACATGGGTGGCTCTAGGGTAAAGCCACTAAAGCTTTTGCTTTAGGCCCCTAAGAGTCAAAAGCCCTCCTAAAATAATTTTCATTAGTTATAATTATTTATATTAGTAAGATTTTTTTTAAGTTAACAAAACATTAACATTTTATTTCAATACACTACATTGGTTCTAGTTATCAAATATTTTATTACTTGATGTGAATATTTGCATAATTTAACTCAAATTTTAAAATATTAGACAAATTTATATTGTGGAACACTCAAAACAAAACATAAAACCTTGAAAAGAAAATTGTTAAGACCCAGTTTTTTCTTGGTTATCTAAAATGTTTATTTGTCCAACTGTTGTCATCTTACTAATGCTATTTTCTCACATCTTTCTAGTTTTAGCTTTGGATATCCGATTTCAGTTAGCCGCCACTGCTTCAGGATTTATCAAGATCAATACAGATGGCAATTTCATATACAATTCAAGATTAGTGGGATTTGGGGGTGTTGCACGAGGCGACAAAGGAAAGTGGCTAGGCGGATTCTAAGCAGGCTTAATATGAAAGCAACATCAATCCTTACACCGAAATTATGGGCTATACATGGTGGTCTAACCTTAGCTAAAAATTACAACTTGAAAAATGTATCATTGAAACTGTTTCGAATGATGCCCTAATGTTGCTAAGTGTGAGAAATGATGTCGAAAGTTACTCTGGTCATGATGTGATAGCAAAATGTAGGCGTCTTATGTTCGAGCTTCAGATTTGTGTAATTCATATTTTGAGACAAGATAACAATTGTGTCAATCACTTGTCTAAGTTGGGAAGAAAGAAAAATCAAGACTTGGCAATATTACATCATCCACCATTTTCCATGCACCAATGCTTTTGACAGGCATGGCTCACTTAGCATATCCTAGATACCAAAACATGTGACATAATGTGGATCGGAGTATAGTGGGGCAAAAATGTGAAGTTGTACCATTTACAAATATTAAAAAGAATATGAATAATATTTCATTTTGTTAATGTTTCAAGGTAGTTAGTATTTCTTCTTAGAATTTTGTGTCATTTTCAAGTATTTCTATAATATTTCTATTTGGCTTGAAGCGTACACGACAATTCTTTGAAGATTGAAATTGTGTTGGTAAAAAAAATCACACGTATGATAATTCTTTATGACTCAGCCGATTACGTGGACCAAGGGAAACATGACTGCTGGACATAGACCTATAAAGAGGAGCGGCTCAATAAACCTAAGAGGTAATCAGCCACGAGAAACTCAACCTGATTGAGTTAAAGAAGAGACGCGGACAGAATAAATCCAGACAGAGCTACGGGTAGATTCAGAAATCTTCAATTAATGACCTAAACGTTACACGACCTTCATGTAACAGTTATGGTTATTCTTTGTAACGTTATATTAATGTAATAATTAGTCATTAATGTGTCATCATTCCAAGAGATAAAACATTATATTAAGGAAATTCCCTATATAAGGGAATAGGGTATCACTTGTAAGATCATCTGAACTACGAATACAATACACTTTACTTTTCTGAGCATCACATTATTGTCCATTTACTTACTTCTTTTTTATTTGTTATTATTTCCTGGATTTCAGAAACCCGTGTTCATCCTAAAAATAGCTTTGGTCAAAGGATCTAATTCTTTGGTTAAATAAATTGGTTCCGTTACTGGGAACCTGATAATCTTTGTTTGCTTTTCAATCGATATCCTCTAAACTATGTCGAACTCCAACGACAACAACCAGCAGAGGAATGGAACCCCAATTCCATCACCTTCAGGAACCCCACGTGGTTCAAGAGAACAATCCCCAGAAAGATCCGATAACAACCACAATAATAATGAACAAGCGGTAGAACAAGATCGAGTAAAGCAAATAATTGCAGAGTACGTGGGCCAAGCTTTTCAAGAATTTTCAAGGGTATTACCAGCGGCATCACCTGCATCACTGACACCACCTCCCAATAACACTATCACCGTGGAAAACCCTCAGTCTGGGTTGGTAAACTCAGCAAGGGATGACACTCCTAACGAATCTCTCGAAGCGAGACCAGGTATGACTAATAACTCTGAATTACAAAATTTACTACTAACCTTGCAGAAACAGGTGAAGGAACAAAACGATCGAATCGAGCAAGTTCCTGGAGTACCACTTGTTATCAAAGGCATTGATGTTGATAGATATTCTCAACAACCTTGGAAACCAAGCGCAACACCATTGCCTATACCCAAGAAGTTTAAAATGCTTGACGTTCCTAAGTATGACGGAACAACTGACCCACGCGATCATGTGACTGCTTTTACCACCGGAGTAAAGGGAAACGACTTAACAAAACAAGAGATTGAATCAGTCCTTGTCAAAAAATTCGGAGAGACACTTACCAAAGGAGCCCTAACCTGGTATTCTCTTCTCCCTGAAAATTCAATTGATTATTTTGCTAAGCTTGCAGATTCTTTCATAAAAGCACACTCTGGTGCACAAAAAGTCGAGAAAAGAATGGAGGACATATTTAAATAAAGCAAGGAGACACGGAACTACTCCGTGAATTTGTAGACATGTTCCAGCGAGAAAGAATGCAACTAACAAGGGTGCCTGATAATTAGGCAGCCATGGCATTGCAAGTAACCTAAATGACAAAAGCTCAGAAGCCACGAGGAGACACAAAGAAAGCTTGAAATAATTTCCAGCTACAACGTGGAATGATGTTTACAGCAGGTACAGTACTAAAATTCGGATAGAAGAAGATACCATTTCTCGTTCGAAAGATGAAGATCATACCATATCCAGACGTTCTGAATCAGACAGGAGATCAGGTAAAAATAGGTACGATCCTTATTTAGGACCACCGGGACGTGAAACTCGTCCCAGGTTCGAAAACACTAGGTCAGATTATAGACCACCAAGCAGAGATGCGGACTCATCCTCATCTAGATCCAGAAAGGATCGAGATGAATGACCTAGAGGTAATGCACGAATTGGGGATCACACATTTAATGTAAGTACCCCTGAACTTGTTTCAATATTAAGAAATATGGGAGATAAGGTTATATGGCCCAAAGAAATGCGGTCAAACCCAAATAAGAGGAACCCATATTTCTGGTGTGAGTTCCATAATGATCATGGACACAGGACCGCAGATTGCAGATTTTTACAAGGTGAAATAGAACAATTATTGAAACGGGGCTATTTAACAAAATTGTTTAGTGATAAAGGTAAACAAACATATATGAAGAACAGGCAGGAGCCCCCGAAGCCTCCATCTCCAAAAAGAATCGTCAACGTGATACATGGAGGAGAGGAAGTGAACGGAATAGTTTGCAAATTAGCCTCGAAGGTCACAATTACCCACGAAAAGCGGGTTCGAGAAAATCCAAATGTAGATGATATAACCTTTGATGATGCAGATTTTGGCGGACTAACGCTCCCCCACAACGATTCTCTGGTAATATCCTTACTCATTCATGACACTAACGTTAAAAGAGTGTTGATTGATCCAGGTAGTTCAGTCAATATCATCTTGTTAAGAGTCGTGGAACAAATGCTCATGGGAAATCAGGTGATCCCAAAGGCACGAACCATATCAAGGTTTGACAACTCTACAGTGATAACCAAAGGAGTCGAACTTAACACTTACGCCGAGGGAGTAACTAAAACACCAAATTCCAAGTCATTGATACTGACATGGCTTATAATGTAATCGTGGGAAGGCCCTGGATCCACGAAATGAAAGCAGTACCATCCACCTTACACCAGGTAATTAAATTCCCTTTAGAATGGGGAATCAGACAGATTAGATGTGATCAATAGACCTCCAGAAATATAAATTTCGTGGTGCATTATAACAAAAAAGTAGAGACGGAAGAACCGGAAGACAGAGAAAACTTCCAGAGAGACGTCAGGCCAAAGAGGTATGAAAAAAATTACTGACCCAACAGGTACAAAAGAGGTGAGTGTTCATACAAATACGGAAGGAGATACTCACGAGAAGGTAAATCAAGTCACCACGGAAGATGCATTGGATCACACGGACGTAGATTCCAGACCAGACGTCATCCAAGAACCGGATGAATACGAACACATCAAAACAACTATGAAGAGCTCGAAGTTGTTCCATTGTTTGAACAAAAACCTGAACAGAAAGTGCATATAGGCACG
>MDKH01004809.1:0-109476 GCA_005239495.1 Nicotiana undulata | reverse complement strand
ACCACAACAATATCTAACAATAAAATAACAAGGCCAAGTAGTCATAGAAACAATAATGAACATGGAACAATTAAAACAAGAATCAATTAAGTTGGGAACGAGAAATGGATCATGCTTAACATGCAAATTGGGTGGTGCATAGATACTCATCACCTCATCTATACACCACGCCCATGGATTTCACATGGCAAACAAGTGGGGATTCCTATTCCCTCAAGTCAAAGTTAGACCAAACACTTATCTCAATTTTGCAGGCCACTCACTGCTCAATTACAGCTTTTCCTTTAGAATCTTGCTCTAACTTTCTCGAATCTAATCATAATTAACTCAATATCATTAATTAAGTCTAAAGGAACTAACTTTATTGAAAATTACACTTTTTCCTAAATTTTCTAAATAAAAAAAAGTGAATATCCGACCCCGGGCCCGCTTGGTTAAAACTCAGGGTTCGGACCAAATTACGTTTACCCATTCACCCACGAACCCAAATATACCATTAGTTTCGAAATCAGACCTCAATTCGAGGTAAAGATTCGATTTTTACAAAATTCCCAAATTCTACCCAAACCTATTTGAAACTCACCCGAGCCCTCGGGGCTCTAAACCAAACATTCACTCAAGTCTAAATGCATCATACGGACTTGCTCGTGCGATTAAATCATGAAAATAACGTGTAAAGCTATGAATTAAACCTCAAAACTCATTATTTTTCTCAAGAACACTTGTAGTTCATAACTTTTCAACCGGATGTCCAAATCACGTCAAACGAACTTCGTTTTTTACCAAATTTCACTGGCAAGGCCTAAATATCCTAAAAATTATGTACTGGGCTCCGGAACCAAAATACAGGCCCGATACCACTGAGTTCAAATATTAATTTTTTTCTTTATTTCATAAATATTTCAGCAAAACAATTTCTTTCAAAAAAATTGATTTCTAAGGCTTGGGACCTCAGAATTCATTTCCGGGTATATGTCCAAGTCCCTTATTTTACTTTGGACCTCCCGGGATTGTCAGAACACATATCCGGGCCCCTTTACTCAAAATATTGATCAAAGTCAACTATAATCAAATTTTAATTCTAGAAATTATTATTTCTCATATTTTAACATAAAAGCTTTCCGGTTTCACGCCCGGACTGCGCACGCAATCGAGGTATTTAAAATATGCATAATAAGCCTAGAATTGGGTCTAAATTCTTAAAATGACCCGTTGGGTCATCACAGGGTTAAGGGTTCAAATATGTTTTGGGGATTAGAAATAGGCCATGCATGTGGCACTAAGTTGTAGTATATGATATTAAAGAACTAATTTGGGTAGTTCCTGTTAAATTGGTTGAGGGTAGAAGGAATTTTCATTTTCAGACCTTGTAGTCTACTTCACATGTTAGGTGTTTGATGAAATTCCTAAGAGAGTTACACCATGGGTAATCTTCCTAATTATTAATCGATTTCCGCTATCTCCTTATAAATTCTTATTTCTAAAGGTGTTGGTGTATTATAGAAACTTAAGGAAAATCTCTTTGAGGTATGTATGGCTAACTCTAATCCTTGTAGAATCATCTCGTTAGTGTCCTGGTATTTTGTATGAATCCCTTGCTTGATCATACTTGAATTGTTTGTTCTAATGTGTTGAGACGAAAGGTATTGTTCCCTAATTGTTTTAGTTTTCTACCATATCACCATGTTACTTGAAATTGTGAATCATGATTATTTATGCTTACCTTATTATGTGCACAATTCATCATGTGTTGGATCTTATCAATATGAAGGGTAATACTACTGAACGAATTATAAGGGAAACAAACTCAAATTGTTAAATGCATCCAAGTTTCAAGGCCTATGTGATAATTGATGGGAAAGGAATGTGAACTGAATAATTAATTGATATGGTTATGTCCCAAGTGAGATGGCTTAGCCGATTGAGGGCCGAGATCGAACTCCATGTCGTACATATGGTGGTATTTGCATCGGAAATATGATGTTGGTTATGTCTCACTGTTTCAAGTGAGATGACTTACCCGATCGGACCAAGATTAGACTCCATGTTGTACCCATGGTGGTATTTACATCGAAAATATGAATATAAATTATGATGTTGGTTATGTCTCACTCGGGATGGCTTAGTCGGTCGGGCAGAGACCAGACTCCGTGTAAAAACGACACGGTGGTATTATAAATTGTTGCACTTGACATTAAGAGACTAATAATCAAAAGGATGAAAAGACGAAATAAGAAACTATGAGACTCTTACTTGTGTTCTCTGTATTTCTGAGCAGCATTGTTTGATTTCCATGACTACCTTCTACTTGTTTACTGTTTAATTCTACTTAGAGTACAGTTTATTCATGGATACTAGTACTATTCGATGGTACTAACGTCCCTTTTGCCGGGGGAGCTACATATTTTAATGGATGTAGGTGGCTCTGAAGCTGGTAGCGCTGATCGCAGGTAGCGGTGCCTTCTCTTTCTCCCCATAACAGTCTTGTTCAGCCCCATTTCTTTCCGGGGTTATGTATAGAATATGTAACACTTCTTTTTCTCATGTTGTTACACTTTGAGGTATAGCCGGGGCCTTGTTTCCGGTAGGGTCACTTTGTCTTCTCTATCTTTAGAGGCTCCGTAGACAGATTGTGGGTGGCGTCGGGTATTGAAAAATTGAACTAGAAATGTTGTTATTTAGCAAAAATGTTTCCTTTATATTTATTAATTGTAATAGTTTGGTTAGTATGGTTGTAACCGTTAATGAAAGACGAAGATTAAAATTGCCAGTGTAATGCTCATAAAGTAGGATTTATGGAGTTCATCTCCTAGTTGTTCATAAATTAATTTTGGGTAAATTGAAACCTAATAGGCTTGCTCAGTCGGGCTTGCTCGGCTGAGCGCTGGTCGCGCCCCTCGATTTTGGGGCGTGACACTCTTGGGAGCCATCGATATCGATCTAGCCTTGAGACGTTTACCGGTCTCGAGAATCTTCACCACTACTTATACGATTTTCTAAAGGAACTATTATTCCAACCTCGAGATGGTACCTAATCTCGGGGATCCCTGCCACTACAGATATAAGCTCTAAAGAGAGCTTTCAAAGATCCACATATCTATCTAGCCCGAGATGGTACCCGATCTTGAGGGATTTATTATTCTAAGAATGGGCTCTGATGAGCCGACATCGAAATCCGAGAAAATGTCTTTTCATGGAAGAAATTAAAAGACAATGCGGAAACCCCTTTTGTATTCGCAAAAATTTATTTACAAAAGATGTATCTTTACAAAGCCCCTCCAAGGAGCCGATGCACAAAAAGGAAAAATAAAGGCAAAAATGGTAAAGCGAGTCTACTCCTCGCCTTCACCATTAGTTGATTTGTTGCCGGAGTCACTATCGGAACCTTCGCCCGAGGAAGCTGAGAATGTCTATTCTTCTTATAAAATCCTGGCCTTCTCAATCACAGCAGAGAGATCAGTGCCCTTGGCACTTGTTTCTTTGAGGGCCTGCCTCCAAGCTTGTGAACAGAAATGAGCAATGGCCCGAGTCAGTCTGAGCCCGGCCTCTTCGCATATTTGACTAGCACGATCGTTAGCAGCAACTGCATCTCTTTTGTATGAGGCAACATGGTCATCGGCCTCAACCTTGGCCGCAGATAACAAAGCAACCTCCTCCTGGTCGTTCCCAAGAAGGTTTTGGGTCGAGGTCAACTCTCCCCGTAAAAGGTCCCTCTCTGAGGCCACGGTTCATTATGCCCTTTTAGAAAGGATTTCTGCATCCTTGGTCGCGACCTCTCCCTGAATTTGCCCCACCGGGGCATCCTTTTATTCGATCTGCAAAACGAATCAAGTTAGTGAATCACCGACATGTGAGAATAACAAAATGAACTCATGGGGTCGGTTGCACTCATACGATACTTCTGCACCTTGCATGCAGATCTCCGAGCTGATGTTGCTGTGTATTGCAGGAGCTGGCATTGAAGATGTAACTATTTTCTGGATATAGCTTCCACTTTTCCTCGAAATCTTTAGTTTTGACAATCTCTTTATGTGTAATTTGAACATATGATGTATGTATTTCGTATCAACTTTGTAAAAATCTAAGTCTTAGAAGCTCATGATTTGTACTATCAACCCTTAGGATTTGTATAGAAGTTAAGCTATTTTATTCATTAACTCCTATTATTCTTATTTGAGTTGTGTTTACTATTATCTAGCTTACCTAGCGGGTTGTGTTAGGTTCCATCACGACTAGTGGATTTGGTATGGTGACACGATCGTCATTAGAAATATTGGTTGCAGCAAGGAGAGCCCCCGATTGCTGAGATTCATCAGGTAAATTAGATTTGATATGTTCCTCTTCAGTAAGAAGACGAGGACACAGAGTAAAAAATGAGGGAAAAGCCCTATTGGCGTTTAATCCAGAAACAAATGTTCTATATGAAGGGGTAACCCTTGAAATGTTTGAGACAAGGTCCACTTCTGATAGTGGCTTTCGGGTGGTGGATAGTGAACTTGATACAAAATGCAACTTTTAGTATATATTCTTCCATTGAAAGAGATCTTTTTTAAAATTCTGAAATTTATTTTTACGATGGATCATAGAGGAAGAAACACGATCAAGAAAAAGCTTCTCTAGCATGCCATAAGCCTGATGAGAAGTTTCACAATTGTCATTTAGAAGTTTGTCAAGGACAGATGGTGAGAACGTCACATTGATCCAGCTATAAGAAGGTTTTTCACATTGAATTCACAATGCGTATTGTGAATGGTTGAGATCGGGACATGGGACAGACAAAAGTTTTGGGCTACGCAAGAAAGTCTTGAAAACCTTTTTTCAAGTGAGATAGTTCAAGTAATTAAGTTCAACAGGTACAAAAACTTTTCTGGAGGGGGAGCACCAACGTGACAAGTGTGGTATTCTCTGGAGAAGAAAGTGATGTTGTAAACGTTAATACCACACAAGAGGGAGTGATTTGTGTGGTGTCCAATTTTTGCGTGCACTAGTTATATAAGGACCAAGTTCTTCTATGTGTTCCAACCTCTACTGTTCGCGGAATAATAAATACAGAAAATAAATAACACGGAGATTTTATGTGGAAAACACCTAGCTCAAAAGGTGAAAAACCCACGATCTACTTCCCAATAGGATTTTCCCAAACCCATCACTAAATAAATGAGCCAAACAACATTTACAAAAACTCTTTTGTAAACCTAAGGATTACCTTTAATCCTTTTGTGGCAAACCAACCTCTAGCTATTTGCGATAAACTCCAAGTTAGCTATAACTTGAACACACAGTACCTATTACAAATGCTTCTAGATAAAGCTAAAAAGGTACAAGTTGTAATCACCTACTACAAGTAAACTAGACTAAAAGACAACAGATGGAATTGGTTCTTCTAGCTGGTTCAAGTAGCTTCAGAGTCGCACACTTAATTCACACACGAACTGTTTGCGAAATTTGCCTTGCTAATTTTGCTCTCCATTCTTGTTTAGCTTCTGCTTTTGTGCGTACCTGTATAATAATAACACTCAACAATATATAAGATTAGTAGACAGGAGATTTAATAGAATTCTGATGCTACTCTTCCTTGGTGGAAGAGTTCTAGTTAATCTCAACTCTTTAAATCCTTCCCTATCTTGATTCTGTTCTTACTGACTAAGGATTCCTTCTCCCTATCATTTTTCAATCTTTTCGATCAGAAGATATCTCTTTACATCAAAGATTTCGTTTATCTTCTACATGTGCACATCACATGCCTTTAACTCTGCATGTGTCTGTGTCTTCAGTGATGGACATGGTTCAATGTTGAGTTGCATTGTTAATCTTCAAAACAATTCAGATTCTTGAACCAACAAATTCTCCCTTTTTTATGATGACAAACTCTGTGCTTAGGCATGTAACCAACTCAATCCAACAATGACACTTTTGAGAGTATTAAGCATTTATCATAAAGAACCAGGCTCATTAGGTTTTAAATATCACATGTTCAACGTAGAGCACATCTTCCCCCTTTTGGCATCATCAAAAAGTTGCAAAATGTTAAAAATCCCAGATATGTAAGAATTACTCATGGCCACTGAGGCAACTGCAAGTGCAATCATGGATTAATCATCAATAGTAAACCAAGAATGCAAACTATCAAAGAAAATGAAACAAGATTAAGAGCAAAAAACAACAAGTTCATTGATAGAAGCATTGATCAACCAACATCCACAAGAAGAAAATAAAAACAGTTACCACCATGAGCAAAACAAACAACGAAAACAACTACAAGAAAACAAGAAACATCCCGAATCTGGGTCACTGAAAGTTGAAGACATAGGCTGGACTACTAAGGCTGGGAAGGGGTGGAGCCTGGGTTTTTGTCTTGGAGAAGAGATAGAATATCCTTGAGAATCCCCTCATTCTTCTCCGTCTCTTTGGAAAGCTCAATTCTGAGAGCATCTCTCTCAGATTCAACCTCGGCTAGGCGATTCTTCAGCCTCAGGATTTCTGCATCCTTAGCCCTACCCTCTTGCACAAGTGCTCTGACTTTGCTATTCACAAGCTTCTTTCTGGATGAACCGGGTTCATTGTCGGGAACACTAACAACATATTCACAAGCCAAAAGAGTGTTTTTACCAAAGTGGTCCTTGACAGTGGCCATTTCTGCCTTCTTCAAAGGCACCTTGAAGTGAGCGAGAACAGTGGTAAGGATGAAGACATATGGAATGTCATGAGCCATGGAACCACTAACCAACCTGTCCAGCAGCTGAATGATGAAGTAAGGCCAGTTGATTTTCTTTCCACTGTCCAGGCACTCCATGAAAACTAAGTCCATGTAATTTGCTATGTGCCTTCTCTACTGCCTCGGCAGTACGCACTTGTTAATGAACTCAAACACCACCTTGTGAGGGGGTGTCATATCACTTTTGTAGACTGCCCTTGGTTCAGCCTCCTCTTTATTGTCACAAAACCTTCTAGTAATTTGCATAGTAGTAGGAATACCATCTAAACTGGGCCACTTCTGCCTGGTGTAATCATCATAGCCTTCAGATGGAATCCCAAGCAGTTCTCCCAGTTCTGTGGCATCAAAATAAATTTTGGTCCCCTTCACCTGACTGGAGACTCTTCCATCCTTGACTACAATGTTTGCCATGGACTCGACTATGTCACTTCTGGCCAGCCTTCCATCCAATTGATGGACCATGTCCTTCCAGCTTATCCATTAAGTAGACCATGTCAGATTTCTCCAAATCCTTCAACAATCTCCCCTTCAAAATAATGCGCTTCAAAAACTTTGTCATATTGTCTTTTTCTCCAGAAGACTCCTCGTCTTCTTCATCACTCCAATCCTCCTCTTCATCAATCTGAACTTTCTTTGATTCTACTGTAGACCTGGTTTTCATGGCAATAGTTGAGGGTACATCAGACACAGATGCAGACTTCTTGGAATAAGTCTTGGCTTTCTTTGGTTTGGGTGTCTGAACCTCAGCATCTGCCATTTGTCCCTCTTGATGGACCAGGTCCATCTCCTCAATCTCAACAGCCTCTATAGGCTCAACAACTTTCTCCTTTCCTTTCTCAACTCTCTTTCTCTTACTCTCCTTCAAGGCTTTTTGAAGCTTCTCCTCACTCTGCCTAATGGCACTTCTTGTAGTTCTCCCTCTTGGAAGAGGGGTTTCAGAATCACCAGAGGGAGTGGCTTTTCTCTTCTTACTTGCTCCAGCAGTTTCAGCCTTCTTAGCCTTCAGATTCCTTTCCTTGTTTGGTTTATAACTCTCAGCTAACTTTTTCATAAGATCTGCTAAGGTTTCCTCAATTGATGAACTAGGTTCATCTGCAGCTTTCCCAAGATTGGCTAACCCCTCAGCAGCTTTTCCTAAGTTACTTCCCCTAAGTCTGTGGCTCCTGCTCCTGCTGCCGTTGGTTCAGTGCCACAGATGGCCAATGGAGTAGCTTCTTACCATGTTCCCCTCACACTGCTCCTTCCTCCCTCTCACTCTTTTGCTTTCTCAATTTTATTTTTACCACCTCGTCATCGCTTATCAGGTACCTCCACATCCACCAAAAACCCAATCAATACAAACATATTTTCAGAAATTTCAGGGTCAAGCTCAGACCTAGTTTTTGGAATAGATGATACATGTTCAGAGTCAGATGAACCAATTTCTTCTCCCTCAGTTGCTGACTTGAAAGAGTCATTTGAGTTTTTTGATTCTTGAGCCTGACTGGCTTGAAGCTTAGCATTTAACCTTTTTGCGAGAGAGCTAGTAGCAACTATTTTTCTGGCAAGCATTTTGACCCTCTATTCCCTGGGTTCCGGATTAAGGATGGGTTAAGGAACGGTGGTTCTTGGGGGAGATGGAATGGGATTTTTTTTAGGGGTAGTGGGATGGGAATGAGATGGGGTGGAGGGATGGGATTGAGATGGGGTGGAGTTGGATTCTGAAAGTGTGATACTATATTGAGTTGTGGTAGAGGAGGACGAAGATGGTATAGCGGGTGGTGGAGTATAAGCCATTTTGATTTTATGTTAAAGAAGGAGAGAAAATTAGGATCAAGGTTTTGGAGCAGAGAGATGAAAAGGTTTTGACGGTTATGTCTTGAAGAAGGGAAGTGAATGATGGTTTAGAGAAGTGATGATGATGGGATTTTAAAAGGAGTGGGTAATTAATATATAACAGTTGTATTTTGGGTCAAGAAGAAGTCTAATCAGTTCTGTAAGTGTCACTTAAAACTGACGGTTACGGCTACCCTATTTTCTAGGCTCTTAATTCGATTGGACTCTTTTAGGTAGACGGAACTGGTTCAAAAATAAGATAAAGACTAGATTTTGAAAAGATCTTGTTTTAGATAGAGTTCTGCTCATGATTAACTGTTAATATTTCAAAATGTGTATAGTGGAGACCATACACCTCGCCTGTCAGATGAACCAGCACTGATGAACCAGGTTCATCATGTAAGAAGCCTCTTGATCAAGCCTCAACTTTCAAAAATAGGAAAAACACCATTAGTAACAAAAGAGTCATATCAAAACATGGCAAAAGAGTATGTTGTTGACAGCATGAGACTGAGTAACAATTAATCTTATTATTTACACAAATCTCAGAATTTCTAGCCAAAAAAATCCCTTTTTTCAATTTTTTTGTTCATTTACATTTTGAACTAGTTCAGTTAGGTGATCTTAATCATCCCTAATTCTAACTTGTTCCTTTCAAAATGCTCTCTACTTAGTGCTTTTGTAAAGATGTCAGCAATCTGTTTATTAGTGGCACAAAATTCAATAGAGATCAATCCCTTCTAATAGTCGTCTCTTAAAAAATGGTGTCTAACATCTATGTGCTTTATTCTTTTATGATGAACGGGGTTCGTTGTCATAATGATAGCAGTAGTGTTATCACAAAATATAGGGATACATCCAACCTCTATTTCAAAATCTATCAGTTGTTTTTTTATCCATAATAACTGAGCACAACATGAGGCTGCAACCACATACTCAGCCTCAGCAGTAGATAAAGCTACAGAATTCTGCTTTTTAGTAGCTCAAGACATAAGGCATGAGCCTAGAAAAGGTGTCATACCTGAGGTGCTCTTTCTATCTACTAGAAAACCTCCATAGTCAGCATCAGCATATCCCACCAGATCAAAGTTACTACTTTTAGGATACCAAAGACAAAGATCAGTGGTGCCTTTTAGGTATCACAAGATTCTCTTAACAGCAGTTAAGTGGGATTTATTTGGATTAGCCAAATATCTAGCACAAAGCCCTACACTGAAAACAATGTCAGGTCTACTGGCAGTAAAATACAACAATGAACCAATCATTCCCCTATACAAATTTTGCTCGACAGATGAACCAAGTTCATCTACATCTAGTTTTGTGGTTGTTGCAATAGGAGTGTCAATTTCTTTTGAATCTTCCATTTTAAATCTTTTTAGCAACTCTTTCACATATTTTTGTTGATGGATCACAGTTCCATTTGAATATTTTTTAATTTGTAAGCCTAAGAAGAAATTAAGCCCACCCATCATGCTCATTTCAAATTCACTCCACATTAGTGTAGCAAATTCTTTACTTAGCTTTTCAGAAGTTGCCCCAAAGATTATGTCATCTACATATATATGCACTACCAAGAGATCTATACCTTTTTCCTTCAAGAATAAAGTACTATCAGTTTTACCTCTCTTGTAGTCATTCTCAAGCAAGAATTTTGATAGCCTTTCATACCATGCTCTTGGAGCTTGCCTGAGTCCATACAATGCTTTGTCAAGTTTTTACGCATGATCATGATTCTCCTTGTTTTCAAACCCCGGAGGTTGCTTGAAAAACACTTCTTCCTTTAGATAGCCATTCAGGAAGGCACTCTTGACATCCGTCTGGTGAAGGGTGAATTCCATGTAAGAAGCAAAGCTATGAGGAGCCTGATTGCTTCAAATCTTACCACCGGAGCAAAGGTTTCATCATAGTCTATTCCTTCCTCCTAACTATATCCATGAATCACCAATCTTGCCATGTTTCTTGTAACTGTTTCATCTTCATCAAGTTTGTTTCTAAAGACCCACTTTGTGCCAATCACTGATCTATCTAAGGATCTTTGTACCAGATGCCAAACTTGACTCCTTTCAAATTGGTTGAGTTCTCCTTGCATTGTATTTACCCAATTAGCATCCTGCAAATCTCCAGTAACATTTTTAGGTTCAATCAAGGATATAAAAGCATCAAAAGCACACAGATTTTTCAAGGAGGATCTGATTTTAATTCCTGATTTTGGATGAGTGATAATGTTCTCAATGGGGTGAGAAATTTGATATATGTGTGGTTTTACAACCAACTGTTTATTACTTGAAGATCCTATAGTGCCTTGTTGGTGTGGAACAGGATCAGGGACAGGTTCCAATGAGGTTTGGAAATTAGTTTGTCGTTCATTTCCCCCTGTCATGTTGCCTGGGATGGATGAACTTGTTCCATGACCTGTTCCTTCCTCCAGTGTTGCTCCAGTTTGGTCAGAGTTTCTGACCAGCCCAATTTCTTCATCTTCTTGTTCGTGTCTCTTAGAGAGAATGTTAGTTTCATCAAAAACTACATGCACACCTTTCTTCAACAAACATAGTTCTTTTGTTATAAACTTTATAAGCCTTACTATGTGAAAAATATACCAAGAATACTCCCTCATCACTTCTGGGATCAAACCCTCCTAGGGAGTTCTTGCCATTGTTGTGCACAAAGAACTTGCAACCAAAGGCCCTAAGGTGGGATATATTAGGCTTTCTCCCTTTAAGTAACTCATAGGTAGTCTTCTCTACAAGTGGTCTAGTCATGCAACCATTTATGATATAGCATGCAGTATTTATAGCTTTTGCCCATAAGCTATGAGGTAGTTTACTAGAAAGAATCATAGTCCTAGCCATATCTTCAAGTGTCCTATTCTTTCTTTCAACCACTCCATTTAGTTGTGGAGTTCTAGGGGCATAAAAGTTATGATCTATGCCATGCACATCACAAAATTTAGCAAATTTAGCATTTTTAAATTCAGTGCCATGATCAGACCTAATTTATGCAAGTTGATTTCCTAATTGTTTCTAAATTTTTCTAACAAAGGAAGTGAACATGTCAAATGCTTCATCTTTAGATGTTAGAAACAATGCCCAGGTAAATCTAGAATAATCATCAACAAGCACCAATATATATCTTTTACCACCTCTGCTTAATGTTCTCATGGGACCACATAGATCAATATGGACCAGTTCCATCGTCCTGGTGGTACTTACAATTTCTTACTTTTGAAAGAGGATCTTACCTGCTTCCCCCTAAGCACAAGCCTCACAAACTTTGTCTTCCTTGAACTTAATGTTAGGGAGACCTATTACTAAGTCCTTGGAGACTAATTTGTTGAGTTGACTTACACTTGCATGTCCAAGTATATTGTGCCAAAGGAGGGGGCCACTGTCCACCACACTCAAGCATGTTAATTCATTTTCTAACAGTGTGTACAGATCTATAATATAAATATTGTTCACTCTTTTTCTCTGCAAAACAATCTTGTCAGTGATAATATTTATTATAAAGCATTTTGTAGAAGTGAATGCTACCAGGTTACCTCTGTCACACAGTTGTGACACACTGATCAGGCTATATTTCAAGCCATCTATCAAGTAAACGTTCTCAATGGAACGTGAGTCATCCTTACCTACCTTACCAACCCCAATGATTTCACCTTTCTTTCCATTTCCAAAGGAGACATTTCCTCCTTTGAGGTTCTCAAGTGAAAGGAACTGTTCCTTGTTTCCAATCATGTGTTTTGAGCAGCCACTATCCATGTACCATATTTGGCTACTTTCTTTCACTTGAACCTACAAAAGAAAATCAGGGGTTAGTCTTAGGAACCCAAACTAGTTTGGTTCCCTTTCTATAAGAAAAAGGATGAATTAAATTCCTTTTAGCCCAATTTGGTAACCAATTTTCCCTCAAACAAAACTTTTGTTCTTTTTCGTAGTGACCAGTCTTACCACAGTGGGTACAAATTTTGTTCTCGGGAAGAGTGAGGTACTTTCTTTTGGGATCCCATTTAGGCAGTTGACTCCCAAAGCCTAGCCCTCTTTTGTTGCTACTATGATTTTCCTGTATCCATGTTAAAGCATCAGAGGATTTATTCCATTTGCGTGTTCTGTCTAGTTCATGCTTAACCTTACCAAGTTCCTCCTTCAACACTCTTATATGTTCATCTTTCTTATACAACTCATCCTTTAATTTACCTACATTTTCTTCTAAGATGAGTTGAGTGTTGTCAGTAGTCTTCTTACGGGTTCCTAGTTTCAGTTTAAGATTTTCAAACTTTAACTCTAGAACATTTGTTTCAAGTGGATGAACCTGGTTCTTCAGAGTAGTATTTCCACTCACAGACTCACTTACTCTGAGTTCCAGGTTTTTACACTTTGCTTTCAACATTACACACTCCTTAGACAGTTGTTCCTTCTCCTTATTTATTACTTCAGAATCATCAATAAAGTCAAGTAATAACTCAGAGAGTTTCTCTTTGGATAAGAAATTAATCTTGTATTTTAGATGGGATATACTTACCTCTGATTCCTCATAAGATTCCTCATCTGATTCACCAACTGCCATGAGTGCTTGTTCATCTCCATCTTCATCATCTGATTCTTCATCTGAACTTTCTCCCCAAGCAACAACCATAGCCTTTGTTGATATTTTGTTCTTCTTGGGATGAAATTGTTCCTTCTTCCGACTCCTTCGTTCAGACCTTTCCCTTTTCCATTCAACTTCCCACTGAGGGCAGTTCTTGATGTGATGATCCGTTTTCCCACATTTGTAGCAGCCCTCATTTGTGGTTTTTTCAGGTGCCTTTGCCTTGTTGTAATTTCCACCTCTAGAGATGCCCTTTTTTCTCATAAGATAATTTTTGAATTCCTTGGTGATCATAGCCATTTCATCTTCCTCCAATTCTGCTCCCTTAGTGATTCTCAATGCTAGACTTCTTTCCTTCTTGGGAGCATCCATCTTCATTGTCTACCTTCTGAGTTCATAGGCAGTGAGATTTCCAATTAGCTCATCCAGTATGAGAGTTGCCATGTTCTTGGATTACTGAATTGCAGTAATCTTACTTTCTCAAGAAATTGGCAGAACCCTTGTCAAAATCTTCTCAACTTTGTCCTCTTCAAGAATCGTCCTTCCAAGAGATTTTTGTTCATTTGTCAGAGCAGTGAACCTTGTATACATCTCTTGGATGGTCGTTCCTTCCTTCATAGAGAAATTCTCATATTGAGAATATAGTAGTGTACCTCTGGATCTTTTCACCTGAGCAGTTTCTTCATGAGCCACTTGCAGAGTATCCCAAATCTCCTTGGCATTGGTACAACTTTGAATTCTGTTGTACTCATCTGGACCAAGTCCACACATAAGTCACTTCTTCGCCTTAGCATTTTTCTCCCACTTTCTTAAGTCCTCAACGGTGCAGTCAACTTTTGTCTTTAGCACATCTAATCCTTCAACCGTCTTCTTCATGGTGGCCAAGGGACCATCAGTAACCATGTCCCACAGCTCATAGTCTTCACTAATTAAGTGATTCTTCATCCTATTTTTTCACTAGGAGTAGTACAGGCCATTGAAGAGTGGTGGCCTAGACGTTGATTCTCCTTCCCAGTTCTCAGGTGGTGCACTCATCTTGATCTTTTCCTAAGGTGTTAGCCTCTTCAAGGATAACCTGCTCCGATACCAATTGGTGGTCTAAACGTCAATACCACACAAGAGCGGGGTGATTCGTATGGTGTCCAATTTTTGCGTGCACTAGTTATAGAAGGACCAGGTTCTTCTATGTGTTCAAACCTCTACGGTTTGCCGAATAATAAATAAAAAAAATAAGAACACAGAGATTTTACGTGGAAAACACCTGGCTCAAAAGGTGAAAAAACTACGACCTACTTCCTAGTTAGATTTTCCCAAACGCTTCACTAAATCAATGAGCCAAACAACATTTACAAAAACTCTTTTGTAAACCTAAGGATTACCTCAAATCCCTTTGTGGCAAACTAGCCTCTAGTTATTTGCGACAAACTCCAAGTTACCTATAACTTGAACACACAGTACCTATTACAAATGCTTCTAAATAAATCTGAAAAGCTACAAGTTGTAATCACCTACTACAAGTAAACTAGACTAAAAGACAACAGATGGAACTGGTTCTTCTAGCTGGTTCAAGTAGCTTCAGAGTCGCTCACTTAATTCTCACACGAACTGCTTGCAAAATTTGCCTTGCTAATTTTGCTCTCAATTTTTATTTAGCTTATGCTCTTGTGCGTACCTGTACAATAAGAACACTCAACAATATATAGGATTAGTAGACAAGAGATTTACTTGAATTCTGATGCTACTCTTCTTTGGTGGAAGAGTTCTAGTTAATCTCTACTCCTTAAATCCTTCCCTATCTTGATTTTGTTCTTACTGACTAAGGAGTCCTTCTTCTTATCATTTTGCAATCTTTTTGATCAGGAGATATCTCTTTACTTCACATATTTCGTTTATCTCTTGCATGTGCACGTCACATGCATTTAACTCTGCATGTGTCTGTGTCTTCAGTGATAGACCTAGTTCAACGTTTGAGTTGCATTGTCAATCTTCAAAACCATTCAGATTCCTGGGCCAACAAAAAGAGTAGGTGAAAAAGGTGCCATGATAAAGAAGAGAATGGATCTTTAGATCGAGCTCTTGATACCAAATTAAAAAGGGTTTTGATGAACTAAGTGGGTTTCATGTATTTATATTACAATCACTATAAGGTTACAATGCAAAGAATGAAAATGTAGTAAGTACAATCAATCAAAGGTAATTGTAGTAAATGCTAATTATCATGTAAAAAAATGTTAATCCTCTGATAAATATAGAATATTCTCCAACACCCACGTTATTTAAAAAAAAAAAAAGCCTTATTTTCAGTTGGAACTAAGATTCCCACAATCCTCTTTTTAAATTTTATTATTTTTACCTTGAAGGCTTTCTGATTAACTTTTTTTTCAATCTAAGTTTTTTCCTTCTATTTGTTATGTCTAGTTATTTGTTAAATTCATTGTCTTAAGTTATATTCTACAAACCGTGAAATACTATTTATAATTCTTTTGCTTTAATATCTATGTATAATGAATTTGTAGTTTAGTATATGTTGCTTTAACGAATTTCATATTTTCAATCCGTTTATAGAATTAATAACATGGGAGTTTGACATATAGTTTTTCAAAAATAATGAGCTCTAATTTACTTTTTGTCGAAAAGTATTTTTTCTTTAAACTTCTAAAATGTACAATTAACTGTGACTAATTTGTGAGATACGCGTTGCAACGCTTTTTTATCAAAACAAAATTTTATTATAATATCTATAGCTAAACTACAATGTTGCAGTTGAGTTAGTCCGAATTGGCAAGAAAAAGGACCTTTTTCATTTGGATATATTTTATGTCAAATATGCGGTCTGATTTGGAGTAATTTAGGAAATAAAACTAAGAGAAGAATAATTGGATGATGACACTAGGATTTACAACAACTTGTTGGGGCCAAGTGGATGCCTCCTTTAATGTAATTTTTTAATCAATGTTTTTGCTGCATTTGAGCTTTTGTGCCACCCCTCTATCACATGTTGAAGTCACATTTGGATTTTTGCCATAATAAGTTATGTAGGCAAGGTCATTCGTTTTCATGCATTTCTACAAAAGTAATGACTTCAATTATGACTATAATGTATCCATGTTGTCTCTTTGCGCCAATTAGGGATAAGCTCAATGATCCAAATTGCTCTGTCAGGTCGAAGTCACACAGCAATAACTAATATTTCAGTTTGTCTAATCTTCTTAACTTGGTGTACAACGTCAAAAAATAACACAACTTTAACAAAGCACGCATGTTTATAATTGGTTATGATAACCCGATTCTTTTTTAAATTTGGATTACAGACTTGATTACTTAAGTTCTACCGGGTAATTGTGGTGTCTGTAACGTTCCAACAAAAGGTGCAAGCAAAATACCACTGGAATGCACTGTAGTTATCTTCAAAAGCACTCTCAGATTAAGGTTCACAAAAAATAAGTTACAGTGTTACTTAACCTACTTTTTCCGTAGCAAATATTCCACTACATAACTAATACACATTATGCAATTGTGACGATCCGACCGATCGTTTTGAGTATTTTAGCTTTGTTCCCCTACTTATTGTCTCCTCTATGTTATATTGTGGTTGTGTTACTTGCCGGTGTAGTTGATTTTGGCCTCGGGTGAGTTTCAAAGTGAAATGGGACACTTAGTCCCAAAATTGGAGGCTTAAGTTGAAAGGGTTGACCGGAGTTTGACTTTTTTGAAGACGACTCTAGAATGGAGTTCTGATGATTCTGATAGCTTCATATGGTGATTTTAGACTTAAGAGTGTGTCCGGATATTTATTTGGAGGTTTGTAGGTCATTTTGGCTTGAATATGCGAAATTTAGAAAGTTGAAAATTTGGAAGGTTGAGAAGTTTGACCAAAATTTGATTTTATTGATATCGAGGTCTGATTCCGATTCCGGAAGTTGGAATAGGTCTGTTGTGTCATTTATGACGTCTGTGCAAAATGTTAGGTCAATCGGAGTTGGAATAGGTCTGTTGTGTCATTTATGACTTGTGTTCAAAATTTTAGGTCAATCAGAGTTGTTTTGATATGAATCGACGTTAGTTTTGGAAGTTGGATGTTCATGGTTTCAGTAGGTTTAAATTGGGTTACGATTCGTAGAATAAATATTGTTTCATGCGATCTTAGGCCTCGAGCAGGTTCATTATGTGTTTTGAAACTTCTTGGTAAGTTCGGAGGGGGGCCCGGGGGCCCCGAATGTGATTCAAATTAAATTCCGAATTTATTTTAGACTTGGAAGAAATTTGTCCAGCTACAGTTCTAGTTCAATCACACCTGCGCATCGCAAAAGCCGCTTGTGAGCCGCAGAAGCGACGGTTGGGCTGGCAAGCTGGGACAGCCTTTGCGGTCGTGTGCCGCAGAAGCGGGCTCGCAGGAGTGGCCGATGCTCCACAGAATCGGGACCGCAGTAGTGGATTTGTTCCGTGGAAGAAAAATTATCTAGGCCTTAGTGGAGGCCGCACCTGCGATGAAATTTTCGCAGGTGCAGAGAAGCAAACACGACAAATAAGCCGCAAAAGCAGAAATCGCTGGGCAGAAATATTGAAATCGAGGCTTTTATTTCGTTATCCATATTTTGACTTAGAGAGCTCGATTTTGGGAGATTTTGAGAGAGATTTTCAAGGAGTTCAACGGGATAAGTGATTCTAACTCGGATTTGACTATTAACATGAATCCATCATTGTTTTTACCATTTAATAGTATTTTGAGTTGGAAAATTTGGGAAATTTGTGAAAACATCATAAGCTATATTTTGTTGATTTGAAGATCTATTTGAGGTCAGAATCGAATAATTTTAGTACCGTTGGACTTGTTATTGAATTGGTGTTCAGATTTTGTAAGTTTGTTGGGTTCGAGACGCGAGACCGAGGTTGACTTTTTTAGTTGACTTTTTGATTTTCTTTAAAGATTGCAACTTTATTATCAGAAATAGTTTCCTACAGTTTATATTTATGGTATAAATTTATTTTGGCTAGATTCGAGCCGTTCAGAGTTGGATAGTCGCGGAAAAGGCTTATAAGGGGATTTAGTTAGCGTATTTTGAGGGAAGTATCTTGACTAACTTTGTGTGGGGGATTTACTCCTTAGGATTGATATTATTTTATGTTAATTGTGGTACGTGAAAGTCGTGTACGCAAGTTGATGAGTGGGTACACATGCTATATGTTGTAATTGACCGGTTTTGGCTATTTAACTCTTTTTTCATGCCTTTAATAGTATATCATAACATGCTATATCCTTCGTTATTGATTATCCTTACATGCTTTATTTGACATTGTTAAATGCTTGTCACATCTCTTACTCGTTATTTGCCTTTACATGTGTAGTTGAAGTTATTGTTTCCTTATTGCCTTGTTGATTATATGATTGTTGCGTTAACTTACTTGAAGTTGTTGTTTCTTAGAATATCTTATTGTTGAGTTTTGGTGTTGAAGTTGTGAAAGTCGTGACCACATTGAGGCAAAGTTGTAATTTGTTGAAATACCATTCTTGTTGAACTATTCACTTCTAATGCTATTGTTGAGACTCTTGTACACATTGTGGTTGAGCCAAGGGCTATTTATTGTGGAAATACTTTTATTATTGGTTCTTTTGGCAAGTTGTAGTGTTGGGGAACTTGAGGTGTGAAATGTTGAGATATTGATAGGCATGCGGTGGTATAATGATATGGGTTGATACGCATGTGGTGAGTGGGCTTGATATGCGTGTTTCTAATAGGGGAACTACTTGAAGCCACATGGTGTGATAAGGTGGGATAACACGTGATCACACTCAACTGTGTCTAATAAAAGACTAAGCGGGCATTGCAAATATAATCCGGGATATTATGCCTAGAGTCGAATCGCACAGGGAATTAACGTATCAAGAGAAGCTTTTAAAGTACTAAATTCTTATTAGTCAACCTCCTAAAATTTTATGAATAACAATTGGTGGTGTGATTACTACTACAACTAACTGAATCTATAAAACTAAGAGTAACTAACAAGCAATTGTAAACAATTGGAAAAAAGGTCTAAGGCAATGGTTTCCCCCGTTGGTTCTTTTCCTAGTTGTATGTTCCTATAGCTTTGATTTGGTTGTCTCTATCGATCATGAACCTTCCAGTTATCGTAAATCTTTCTCAAGCATTTATGAAAATTTACTAGACGCACTCTCTCGAGCTACGCTAGCTTTATTTGCGTTACGGTTCACTTTAGATTGCACCCGAGGTATATTATCTCTAACCCAACCTCTAAACCCTCGGTTATGACTCTCGTCTATACTCCGGGAGTGGTGTTGTTCAACAACTACCTAAATATGGACTCATTCTCAAGCAGATACATAACAAATAGGAACAGCTAGTTGAGGACCATTCAACTAACTACAATCAAAACGTAGTTGAACTAATAGAGATTAATACCCAATTCACAACTATATTAACATGCCAACAAATTCATCTCCAACGGGTTCCACCAAAATCTTAGATTAAAGTATTTAGCTACTCATAATAATAACAAAAACTACAAAAGAATTCCTAGTCAATGGTAAAAGAACAAAAGAGGAGAATAACGACTGATGCCCAATTTTCCTCCTTGCCTCTTGCCCTTGCTTTTGATGTTTTCCACTTTAAACACTGATTCTCCCCCCTCTTGGGCGAATTCCTTCAGTTTATATAGGGTTTGGGGATTAAAATCCCATTTTTTGCACTTTAGTCTCTGAAGTTTACGCGTCCTGCCGCGGTCGCACCGCGGTTACGCCACGATCGCGACCAAACAAGTTCTCTGAATCTGAGGCTGCTTCCTACCGCGGTTGCACCGCGGCCGCGCCCGGACCTCGGCAGGCCTGCTTCAGCTATGCTTTTGCTTTTTATTTGGTGCACTTTGTGGGTATTATTTGATTGGCCTCCTTTTTCCCGTAATTGACTCCGAAAGTGTTCCAACGTCCTTTTCTTGTGATATATCACATGCAATGCATGAAAAGCACTAATCATAGCATTTTGTTATCAATATTTACATTAAAAATGATACAAAATGTGGTTCCTTAGGGTCCTAATTATAGTAAAATTCACCTATTATCAACACCCCACACTTAAAGTTTTGCTCGTCCTCGAGCAAGTTAAACCACACTTTTAGGCCTAATCGTCTAATGCATTATCTTTTTTTATGTCACACTTGCCATTATAAAAGAGCACCCCAAGCAGTGCAATGACCACACCTCAAGTGAAGACTCTAATGCCATGCCACACTTGTGCTTACTCTAAGAACTCTAGATAGAGGTGAAGACTTGCCTTTTCCTCCTGAATTACATGCCCTCACATCACACTTTTGAGAGAAGTCCTACACATATAAAATTAAAGACATCAAGGAACTTTAGATGGAAATAATTCACTCACTCTCAACAAAGAACATTCACATGCCACACAGATACACCATAAGCTTGCCCGTAGTGTAATACTCTACTAATCGAGTTGTTCACTCTAAGATCAATAGGCTTCATTTGGTTGTAATGTAGGCTAAGAGACAAGTAGGGTATATTATGGAATAGTGACTAACCTCCCTAAGAACTTTTAATACATTAGCTTTGCGTTTAGGCCCAATTTCCATGTTCTACCCACTTCTCTTTCCACACTTTCTTTCACAAGCCATCCCCCCATTTTTCTAGGTGCACTGGCTTTTTCTTGTAATCAGTATTTAGGACCAATATTTTCATTTTCCTACCTTCATTATTCATATCTCTTTTTTTTTCTTTGTCCTACCAATATTTTCATTTCCATTGCACCTTTTAGTTGTTTCCCTGATCTTTCTTTGCCCACCACATTACCACCCCACACTTTGACTTTTATATACTCTTTAACAATTCAAGTTCGAAAAATCAAGATATTCAAACATATGGAGTAAGGCTGTTATAAGGTTAACAAGGAAATAAGCTATAGGCTCAAAGGGGTTAACTATGGTATACTGTTTACAGGTGGATACATAATTATGCAGGCTTCACAAAAGATATGCCTATATCATCTCTAATGCCAAACAACTTCTATTTCGCTTTGCACACACACATGGAAAGTTCTAGGTATCACATGCAGACATAGAATACATGAACTACCTCACACATACTTGGCATGTAACTCATTCCGAATTGGTTTGTCAACACACTAAAGTGAGCATTCAAGTCAGACGAAGTGTGCAAAATTAAGGCATAAGATTAAGAGTCTATAAGTGAGCCTAGGCGTCGCACCCTCAAGTACTTTTTGATTGTTTGCAGTATGTACACTGAGGGATGCATTCTTGCCCTTACCCATCTTTGCCCAAGAGAGTTCTAAAGAAAAAAAAAACAAAAAAAAAAAAAATAAAAACAAATCTAACTAACCCGGTTCAAGATAAACCCTTGGAAAAGAACCGTGGTCAAAAGAAAAACCAAGGGGGAGTTACTACACTACCTCAAAAAAAAATCTTTTTGCTCTATTTTCTAGACTGCTTCCCTCAAGAATACTGTCTAGGTGGTCCGTCATCAAGAAGGGTCTCCTACATTTTCTACTTTTTTTTTATCGACTTTGACTCTCAAGAAACCCGTCGACAAGTTTCCATCGTCGAGCAAAGTCGGTGATGTCTAACATAACTAAAAACAACCTATTCACACGAACAAAAACAAAAACGAAAACACAAATAATTGAATATATACAACAACAATGAATCAAGTCTCCCACCCAACACAGAAAGATATGGCATGTCCCCATGACATTAAACAATGATAGTGCATAGAGGGGGTAAGAAGACTTCCCTGGTGGTCACTCGGAGTCGGAGACTGAATTGGGGTCCATGTTGCAGGCCCTCCCAATGGCGCGGAACCATGCCATCGTCCTGCTCTCGGACTTGGCCTGCCGTCTGGACATAGCATCAAGGCGTACGTGCAGGCCATCTACTGAGGTGCGAAGTTCTGCCACCTCTTCCTCCCACGAGGGCATCCGGGGTCTGCTTGTCTGGGATCTGGTGAAAGCTGCCTCGACCTGGGGTCTCTGAGAGGTGCCAGCTCCATCGTAGGATCTCCGAGGGGGTGCCACGGGGGATGCGTCATCATCATCAACATCAAGCTCGATGGGCGCGGGTAGATCTCTGCCTACTGTTATCTTAGCAGCTCTGAAAGGTGCCTTGTAACCCAAAGAACCATCACCCGGGTTGGTGGGGACATTTGCTAGCTGGCACAATCTCGTCACAAGTGAGGGGAAGTAAAACCCTTTGGTCATCAGAGGCGACCGAAGGAACATCTCATCCCCAATAATCTTACCCGCATCAAAGTCCCGCTTGTTGACAAAACACCAGACCATCAATGCCCTTAAGCTGTTCACATCCGAAGTGTTGCCAGTGGTCAAGAATCTGCTGCAAATTATGGTGAACCAGCATTTAGCTTCCCAAGTGAAAGAACTGGAATGGAGTGTGATGTTCTCTTTTATCCAGATTGGCTGCCCCCCTACACAGATTGTCTCAATGAGCGTGTCCCAATTGACTCCTGGGGAGGCATGGTAGTAATCAGTGTCGCCCGTGAACTGTGGCAGCTGCAGGACATGACGAATATTTGCTAAGGAGGCCTCTACCACTTTGCCTCGAACAATCACGGAGCGGCATATGTGTTCCTAGCAGCTCGCTAGAACTCCCGGAAAACCATTAAGTTGGCCGTTTCAGGCTCCTCAAACAAGAACTCCATCCCCCTTCGTTTGATCTCCTCGTACATATTCGGGTTTTCAACCCAGAGTGCTGCCCGGTCAACAGCTACCTCAGGGACACAGCTCTTTGTAGCCTTTGCATGAAACCAATCCTCCGCCTCCTGCGACTCAAAACGGGAGGCTTCCCAAGTCGGTGCTTCAGAAGTGCTACCCGTGTTTCATCGCTTTCGGCGGACCATAGTACTTGGAATCAAATCAGTACAACAATCAGGTGCAGCCTAGCAAAGTTCCAGTCGGATGAGTACTCAGACTTCGCCACTCGCTGTCACTAAACAACTCATCTTTTCCAAACATGGCCAGTACACAACATTCAGGGGGCATCCCTGTCAAAACATACAATTCACGGCCCCACAATACTACAGTTGCTTCAATTTCCAATGTAATACCCCCACACAGGCCCCCGAAACAGTGATACCTACCAAGTAAGGCCACAAACTACCCACATGGGCCCCCAAAATAGAGTAATTTATATATAAGGCAATACCCATGCTACATTAGCCACCCCACCCCACACAAGAATATTTGCAAACATGGAACACACCCACCACTCTTCATAAATCAACCCAAATCACCATATACAACAAATAACTTGGTGTAGAACACCCATGTACAACAAGAACCAAGATCTGGTATACAATAACTAACTACAAAGGAAAAATTACAAAAATAAAAAAAAATAGAAATAAGAAAACTTACTTGTAGGTTGACAATGGGGGCTTGGGGAGTAAGGAGAAGAGAAGAAAATGGGGAGAGGGGTCGTGTGTAGTAGGGGAGGAGGACGAAGGGGAAGGGGGGAGAGGCTGTTAGGTTTTAATGGGGGTGGGGAAAGAACGAAGAAGAGAGGAAGAAGAAGGAGAGAGTGGGGGTCGTTTGAAGAGAAGGGAGAGAGAGGAGTGGGGTGTTGTGGGGTTAGTGCGGTATAGTGGGGGTTTGTATTTAAAAAAAAAAAACGAAAAACTTAAGAAAAAAGACAAAGAAAAAAAAAAATTCGGTCAGCACTTACCTGGGTCTGCCGCGGTCGCGGTACCAAAAGTACTGCAAGGCACTTTGGCCGCGGTTGCGCCGCGGGCGCGGTACAAAAAGTTCTGCGAGGCACTTTGGTCGCGGTCTCACCGCGGGCTCGGCGAAAAATTCCGAGGCTCTTTTCTTTGTTTTGCAACTTATTTAGTATTTTTACCTCGTTCTGTTCCTTACCATATTCGTGCTATGCCCAGGCTTTTGGTTCAACACCCTCCCAAACTCTCCTGCATACACCACAACATGTTAGAAATTACAACTATCATGGTTGCCTCCCAAGAATCGCTTGATTTAACGTCGCGACACGACGTGTACAACAATCAATGGGTTGCCTCCCATGAAGCGCCTGATTTAATATCGCGCCACGACGCAGAACGAGCGCATTTAAGAATCGCTTAACCTCTGTGGTTCATCAAGACGCACCACAGACAACTCTCTCATTTCATCCATTCCCACATACATTTTTAGTCGTTGGCCATTAACCTTGAAGGATTTGGTGCCATTTTCACTTATTATTTCCACAGCCCCAGACGGGAACACTTTTTTAACATAGAACGGCCCAGACCATTGGGACATAAGCTTACCAGGAAACAGTCTCAACCTTGAATTATAAAATAATACCTTGTCTCCCGGTTTGAAATGTTTGTCCACAATGTGCTTGTCATGTAGCCTCTTCATTCTTTCCTTGTATAGCCGCGTACTTTCAAAAGCGTGAAATATGAATTCCTCTAGCTCATGCAGCTCTGTCAGTCTATTTTCCCCAGCAGCAGCGGGGTCCATGTTTAATTGCTTTAAGGCTCACCAAGCTCGATGTTCAATCTCCACAAGAAGATGGCATGCCTTCCCAAATACCAACTTGTATAGGGACATACCGATTGGTGTTTTGAATGCGGTTCTGTAGGCCCAGAGTTCATCGTCAAGCTTTTTCGCTCAATCAATTCTTGTGGCGTTTACAGTTTTCATGAGCACACTCTTGCTCTCTCGGTTAGAGACCTCTACCTGCCCGCTTGTTTGGGGGTGATACGGGGTGGCCACCCTGTGGCGCACATCATATTTATCCAGCAACTTCTCAAAGACTCGGTTGCAAAAGTGTGTGCCCCCATCACTGATAATAGCTCTCGGAATACCAAACCAGGTGAAAATATTCTTCTTCAAAAACCCCACCACCACTCTCGAATCATTTGTGGGGAATGTTGCAGCTTCCACCCATTTGGACATGTAATCCACAGCAACAAGTATATACTTTTTGCCGTAGGAGCTAACAAAGGGACCCATGAAATCAATCCCCCAAACATCGAACACCTCAACTTCCTGCATTGGCTTCATAGGCATCTCATGTCGACAGGATATGTTTCCCGATCTTTGGCATTCATTGCATCCTTTTACCCATTGGTGGGCGTCTTTGAAAATTGTTGGCCAGTAGAAACCAGCCTCTAACACCTTTGTTGCTGTCCGGACTCCTCCAAAGTGTCCCCCATAAGGTGACGCGTGACAAGCCTACAAAACCGAAATTTTTTCTATCTCGGAGACGCATCTCTGGATCATGTTATCAATACAAATTCTGAACAAATACGGTTCGTCCCAATAATAATTTCTGCAGTCATGATAAAATCGTTTCTTTTACACAGAGGAGAGCTCATAAGGGTCGATGCCACATGCAAGGTAATCAGTAATATCTGCGTACCATGGCACCTCTTCCACACTTGTGGCCAGCAACTGCTCATATGGAAAGGTTTCCAGAATATCCTCAGACTTAAGTGCCTTTTCAGCACCTTCAAGTCGTGATAAATGATCAGCGACTTGGTTCTCCGTTCCCTTACGGTTACGAATCTCCAAGTAAAACTCTTGTAAGAGTAGCACCCAACGAATTAGGCGCAACTTAGACTCTCTTTTCTCAACTAAGTACCGAATGGCTGCGTGATCAGTGTATACAATCACCTTTCACCCGATCAGGTAAGACCTGAACTTTTCAAAGGCAAACACTACAACCAACATCTCTTTTTCTGTTACCGTGTAATTCAGTTGAGCTCCACTCAATGTCCTACTTGTGTAGTACATTGGATGCATTACCTTGTCTATGCGCTGCCCCAACATGGCTCCCACAACGTAGTCACTAGCATCACATATGAGCTCGAACGGTTGCTCCTAGTCGGGGGCAACTATAATCAGTGTTGTGACTAACCGCTTCTTTAGCTCCTCAAAAGCCACCCTGCAATCATCAGAAAACACAAATGGTTTATCTTTTTCTAGCAACTTACAGAGAGGGGTGGAAATTTTTGAAAAAATCCTTGATGAATCGCCGGTAGAATCCGGCATGTCCTAGGAAGCTACGAATAGCTTTGACTGTCGTGGGCAGTGGAAGTTTTTCAATTACCTCGACCTTGGCTCTGTCCACCTGAATACCTTTACTTGAAACCAAATGCCCCAAGACGACTCCTTCTTGTACCATGAAATGGCACTTCTCCCAATTCAGCACCAGGTTCGTCTCTATACACCTCTTCAGCACACGGTTTAAATTTGCTAGGCATACATCAAACGAATTTCCCACTACTGAGAAATCTTCCATGAAGACCTCCATGATATCTTCCACCATGTCTGTGAAAATGGCCATCATGCACCGTTGGAATGTTGCAGGTGCATTGTAGAGGCCAAAGGGCATCCTTCTGAAAGCAAATACCCCATAAGGGCATGTGAAGGAGGTCTTTTCCCTATCTTCCGGGGAAATAGAAATCTTGTTGTACCTCAAATACCCGTCAAGGAAACAAATGTGAGACCTCCCTGCTAGCCGATCGAGCATCTGATCAATGAAGGGAAGTGGGAAGTGGTCTTTGTGGGTGGCAAGATTCAACTTTTGGTAGTCCATGCATATTCTCCAACCCGTGACGTTTCTGGTGGATATAAGCTCGTTTTTATCATTTTTACCACCGCCATACCACCCTTCTTGGGTACACACTGTACTGGGCTAACCCAGCTACTGTCAGAGATGGGGAAAATGATTCCCGCATCTAACTACTTTATAATTTCCTTCTTCACTACTTTCTCCATATTCGTGTTCAAGCGCCTTTGTTGTTCCCTGGAAGGTCTGTGTCCCTCTTCCAGTAGAATCTTATGCATGCAATAGGCTGGGCTGATCCCTTTGATATCTGCCATGGTCCACCCAATGGCAGTCTTGCACTCTGAGAGTACTTGTAACAATTGTTGTTCCTGCACATCTAACAAACCAGATGAGATAATAACAAGTAATGCAGAGTTAGGTCCAAGAAACGCATACTTGAGATGGGCTGGTAAAGGCTTCAACTCTAACTTGGGTGGTTCTTCAATTGAGGGCTTGGCTGGCGGACTCTCTCTCTTTTCTAAGTGTAAAGGTTCAATTTCGAGAGTCCTCGGCCACATCCCTTTTCCTTCCATAGCTAAGACCCACTCTGCCAATTCCTCACCATTCATATCATCTAAGTTCATCAAACATGCAGCCAAAGTGTCCCCCACAGTCAGGGACGCATCATCTTCATCCAGTATCACGTCCACAACGTCAACGAGAGAGCAGTTGGCGAACTCACTTGGTCGCCTCATAGACTTCTGCACGTTGAATGTGATTTCTTCATCATTGAGCCTCATATTAAGCTCACTAGTCTCACAATCGATAAGGGCTCTGCCTGTGGCCAAGAATGGCCTTCCCAAGATTATGGGAATTTCTTCATCTACCCGACAGTCTAAGATCACAAAATCAGTAGGGAACACAAATTTCCCCACTTGCACTAACACATCATCCAGAATACCCGACGGTCTCTTCACTGTCCTATCAGCAAGTTGCAACAGCATGGATGTAGGCCTGGCTCTACCAATCCCCAGTCTTTTATAGATGGCCAGCGACATCAGATTGATGCTGGCCCCCAAGTCACATAGAGCTTTGGCGAAAGCAAAATTGCCAATAGTACAAGGAATTGTAAAACTCCCCAGGTCAGACAACTTTTCAGCAATAGGACGCGTCACCACCGCACTACAAGTCTGGGTAAGGGTGACAGTAGCTAGATCTTGGAAGTCAAATTTTCTGGACATCAAGTCTTTCATCATTTTAGCGTAGTCAGGAATTTCCTTCAAAGCATCAATCAACGGGATATTTACCTGTATTTGCTTTAACATGTCCAAGAACCTCTTATACTACTCATCCTTCTAGTATTTTGCCAGCCTTTGAGGGAATGGGGCTGGCGGTCTCTTCTTTCCTATTATCTGTTCTTTTTCTTTTTCAACCGCCACCTCTACTACCGGCTTTGAGATTTCCTCCAGTTCATTTTTAGCTTCACTTTGCTTGCTAGATTTTCCTTCAACTGGTTGCACTGTGACCTTTGTCAAAGGAGTCACGTCATCAATTTCAATAGGCACTTGCACTAGCGTATCTGTCTGTCTGCTCTCACGTACCATCTCCTGCTCCAAGTCCAGGTCTCTGCCATTGCGGAGACTAACTGCCATTAGTTGCTTTGGGCCCTGGTTCCTTGGATTCACCTAAGTATCAGTAGGTAAAGTTCCACGAGGACGATTGTGCACTGCATTTGAAATTTGCCTCAGCTGTACCTCAATGTTTTTAATGGCTGAGTCATGGGCATCTACTCTTTCGCTGATCTTGGCAGTTGACCCAATCACTTGTTGCATCATAGCTTCCAACCTGGAGAACCCATCTTCTTGTCTCCCCTTATGTTGCTGCTGAGGGGGGTTATAAGCTTGTTGCTGAGCCTGGTTGTTGTATCCCTGAGATCGTTGGTAAGGTGCCATGTTACCCTTAGGTCTCATGGCAACCATGTTACCATTATTGTGTTGCAGGTGGGGTGGTCTGTAAGGTTGAACCTGCTGACCCCAATTCTGACCTCCCTGTCTCTGATCTCCATAATTAGACACATAGTTCATGTCTTCCGAATAGAGAGCTTGACTGCAATATGCATTCCAGTGATTACTCATAGGTTGACTTACGCAGCATGTGCATAATCCCCCATTGGTAGTGTCTACAATATGAACCTGCTGCTTCACGCCTGATTCCTCCAACTTCTTTGTGAGAATACTCATGTGAGTCATCAATGTAGCCATGTTCTCAGCCATAGTGTTAGATGGGTCTAATGGCACTGAGTGAAAAATTGGAGTGATCGGTGCACCCCTAGTGGTCTACCTTGAATTTTGTGCCATAGTGTCAAGTAAGCTCTAGCACTCTCTCTATGTCTTGTTGAGATACGCTCCACCTGATGATGCATCTACATTGGCCTTCACACTGTCAGCTAGCCCCATATAGAACCTTTGCCCCAACATCTGCTCAGGAATACCATGATGTGGGCAAATAACCAACATCCCTTTAAATCTCTCCCATGTCTCTTGCAGCGTTTCCATGGGCTTCTGTCTTAAACTAATTATCTCATCGATCTGCTGTGCTGTCTTGTTGGGAGGATGATATTTTCCAAAACATTGCTTGACCAATTCCTCCCATGTAGTAATAGAATTGATTGGGAGGGGAATAAGCCAAGTCTGAGCAACCCCTATTACCGAGAACGAAAACAATAACAGTCTTAGAGCATTCAGGGTAACATTTGGTTGTCGCTGGGTTTTGCATATGGACAGAAAGTTCTTCAAGTGCTGCTGAGGGTCCTCGGCATATGACCCCGAAAATAGTCCCTTATTCGCAAACAAATGCAACATGTTATTCGTGATCTGAAAAGATTCCGCTTCAATTTGAGGGACCACAATCGCGGTTGCCAAGTTGTCAGCTGTGGGTTGTGACCAGTCGTATAATGGCGCCTCAGGTGCAATGGGTTCCTGAGGTGCATCATTCCTAGATGCAGGGTTGATCAGCCCAACTCCCTCAACCTCATCTACATTGTTTGCTCTATTGTTCAGTTGGTTCAATGTCTGTCTGTTGTTTGTTTCTCCGGTTGGCCTTGTTAAAGGCCCTGAAAACTTTTTCGGGGTCTGGTAAAGCGTCAAAAACTTCACCAGTTCTCGAAGAGTTTCTAGGCATGCACCTGTACCACCGGTTCAATAAACGTTAGAAATTCAATAAATGAGTGAAATCAAAGAAAATTGATTATAATTGAGAATTTGTGTATTTTTTCTTCACCTGTCCTTGATAATACCGTTAAGTCCCCGGCAACGGCGCCAAAATTTGATCACGCTCAACTATGTCTAATAAAAGACTAAGCGGGCGTTGCAAATATAATTTGGGGTATTATGCCCAGAGTCGAACCCCACAGGGAATTAACGTATTAAGAGAAGCTTTTAAAGTACTAAATTCTTATTAGTCAACCTCCTCAAACTTTATGAATAACAATTGGTGGTGTGATTACTACTATAGCTAACTGAATCTATAAAACTAAGAGTAACTAACAAGCAGTTGTAAACAATTGGAAAAAAGGTCTAAGGAAATGGTTTCCCCCGTTGGTTCTTTCTCTAGTTGTATGTTCCTATAGCTTTGATTTCGTTGTCTCTATCAATCATGAACTCTCCAATTATCGTAAATCTTTCTCAAGCATTTATGACAATTTACTAGAGTCGGTTCGGACCTCCACTTAGTTTTACCCAAGCTTTATCCTGGTCATGGATAGATCACCCCGGTTCGGGTCCATAAGCAGTGACAATTGCCCTATGAAGACTCGCTTTCGCTACGGCTCCGGTGGGTTCCCTTAACCAAGCCCCTGCCTATGAGTCACCGGCTCATTCTTCAACAGGCACGCGGTCAGAGCCTTGAATCCATCCTGTTTAGCAGAATGACGGATATTCTTTACTCATTATCAGACAATCACTTATTCACAAACTTCGTGTGGGGAAAATAGTTTTCATTTCCCATCTCATGGAAAACCCTTTTCGCTCCGCTTAGCCTTATCCCCCTCTAGGGGTATTTTAGTGATAAGTTCTATAGGAACTGGACGATCCTATTTATATCAAATCACAAGGTTCTCATGACCTCAAAGTGATTTACTACATTCAATATAAAGGAGAAAAAAGGATTTATCCCCCTATTCAACTACCCATCCAAGAGAATTTGGATTCAGAATACTTTATTCTTTTTATTTTTCTATGGACTGCATAAATCTTCTCTTCCATCCTCGAGCTACGCTAGCTATATTTGCGTTACAGTTCACTTTAGATTGCACCCGAGGTATATTATCTCTAATCCAACCTCTAAACCCTTGGTTATGACTCTCGTCTATACTCCGGGAATGGTGTTGTTCAACAACTACCTAAATATGCACTCATTCTCAAGCAGATACATAATAAATAGGAACAGCTAGTTGAGGACCCTTCAACTAACTAAAATCAAAATGTAGTTGAACAGATAGAGATTAATACCCAATTCACAACTATATTAACATGCCAACAAATTCATCTCCAACGGGTTCCACCAAAACCTTAGATTAAAGTATTTAGCTACTCATAATAATAACAAAAACTACAAAAGAATTCATAGTCAATGGTAAAAGAACATAAGATGAGAATAACGATTGATGCCCAGTTTTCCTCCTTGCCTCTTGCCCTTGCTTTTGATGTTTTCCACTTTAAAAACTGATTCTCCTCCCTCTTGGGCGAATTCCTTAAGCTTATATAGGGTTTGGGGCTTAAAATTCCGTGTTTTGCACTTTAGTCCCTGAAGTTTACGCGTCCTGCCGTGGTCGCACCGTGGTTACGCCAGGATCGCGGCCAAACAGGTTCTATGAATCTGAGGCTACTTCCTACCGCGGTTGCACTGCGGCCGCGCCCGGACCGCGACAGTCCTGCTTCAGCTCTGCTTTTGCTTTTTATTTGGTGCACTTTGTGGGTATTATTTGATTGACGTCCTTTTTCCCGTAATTGACTCCAAATATGTTCCAACGTCCTTTTCTTGTGATATATCACCTGCAATGCATGAAAAGCACTAATCAGAGTATTTTGTTATCAATATTTACATTAAAAACGATACAAAATGTGGTTCCTTAGGGTACTAATAATAGTAAAATTCACCTATTATCAATACGCGGGTATCTATTCCGGGAAAAGTTATTTTAAAACTAAATGTAAGGCTCACGTGATGATATAAGGAAATGTTGTGATTGTGTTTGTGAAATAAGATATGAGGAGGTACCTGGGACGTGATTCCTGTTGTTACCTTTTATTTACTTCACATGTGTTATGTCCACACCGTTTCCTTGGTATTCTTATTATGTGTTCCTCCCTTTGTATACGAGTAAAACCGATCCCACTGCATAACTCGACTTCCTGGTGAGCCAAACAGAGCAGGAACGTGACCGTGATGGATCAGAGTCAAAATGACGAGACCCTCGGATCAGGGCTCGGGCAAAACACATGCCCTCAGGGATAGCGTGGCCATATCATCTGGGTATGATTTGGGGATTGAGACTTTAGAGAGAGTTACCAAATAATTTTACACGACTAACAAGGGGCCGTGATGTCCGTGCCTAATTAGATATCTCGACGTGAATCTCGGCCGGAATCGAGAGAAAATCAATGATTAGCAAAACAAAAGATTGTTACCTATTTTAGAATTGTACTTAGGATAAAACTCCCCTACTATATCAAAAGAAATATTTATTATTCATAGGACACATTGTAGCACTCATATCAAGGCAATTTATTTCAATTCTCTTTGTTTTTCAAAAGTTCTTATTTTGTTCTTAAAGTTCTTTATAAGAGCAAGCTTGGAATCGAGGGTAGGTTCTTCGTCGAGCCATCAACCGAGATCGGAATCACTCTTATCATTGGTTTGGATATTTAATACGTATTTCATTTTTTTAATCTAACGTCACTAATTACTTGTATTGGATTAATCCGCATATCCTTAAAATCACATATAAATTCAATTGTTATCCAGTTTTTAGGGTAAGTTGTTTGGAGCCCATCGTGGGATTAGGGATAATAGTGGTAATTTGATACAAACTTCCATAACACACTCCATTTTAGACTTGTTCTTTGAGATTTCAATTTTAGGTCAAGTTTAAAATGTCGAACTCTCAATATGCTCATTTGAACATTGATGCTGAGTCTGGCCACCATGGCGAATAATGTAGTGTCCGACAACGAGGTGCCTTCTGTCGACCCTAATGGAATTCCAATTGCAGGCCCGATCGATGCTAACTCACATGTGGCTATCGACGCAAACTTGCCTACCGACCCCGAAACAGAATTTGCGGGGGAGCCCGATGGATAGCTTGGAGTAAACACGACGGCGAAAGTGATGAGATCAATTTTCGTGTGATCTTCGAAATGTTACAGGCTCAGCAGGAAGCAATAGCCCAATTGTAGAACCAAAGTCGCTCCCCCAACAGATTTGAGCCTGAACCACCCCGAGAAAACACCCGCAGGAATGAACCGGCCACAGAAAGGTCAGGTGAAGTTAACCTAGAAACAAACCCGAGATAATAAAGATGCTCGAGGAGGTGAAACAATTGGTGGAATCAGGGGGAAAAAACGAAGACAACGATAAAAAAGTGGAGACCTATAATTACTAGGTTGACCAAATCCTAGGAGCACCCCCGATATTGAAAGGCCTGGACTCCAAAACGTTCATCCAAAAAACCTTTCCCTCCGAGCGCAGCTCCGAAATCGATCCTAAATAAATTCCTTATGCCCAAAATTACAAAGTATAATAGGACCACGGATCTGAATGCACGCGTGACCTGCTACACATGTGCCATCAAGGGAAATGACATGGAAGATGATGAAATCGAGTCGGTCCTACTGAAAAAGTTTGAGGAAACTCTGTCTAAAAGAGCAATGATATGGAATCACAACCTTCCCCCTAATTCCATTGATTTGTTTGGTATGCTTGTGAATGCCTCCATAAAAGCTCATGACAGGTCCATCAAAGTCGAGACCAGAATATCAGACCTCGTTAAAGTCAAGCACAGAGATAACGAAATGCTCAGGGAGTTTGTATCGATGTCTCAAATGGAAATGAAGGATATGCCCACGGTTGCGAACGATTGGGCTGTTCAAGATTTCACACAAGGAATCAACCCCCATAGCTCTCTGGCTTCACAGAAGCTGAATTAGAATTTGATAGAGAACCTAGTCGTAACTTGGGCAGACGTCCATAACAGGTACTAATTGAAAATATGAGTGGAGGATGATCAACTTGGGCCCCCCTCTGGGTCCATATATCCCATAAGAACTAATGACAGGCCCAAAAGAGTCGTCGATCATGAACTAAGACCAAGCAGAGATCGGTACGAACCGTATACCGGAGATCGAAGGGGAAGTGGATCCGGATATAACCTAGTGAGGAATGAATAGGAAGCGATTGAGGTCATAATAACCGGGGACTCATGAGAAAAAATAGTTTCATAGAGGTAATTTTAAGGTTCATTACAATTAACAGTCTCTACCTAATAGTTTAAGGTAGATTAGGGTACCTACGAGTCAAGATCAACTCTTAATAGTCTTCTAAACCAGTGATATTCTAGGTAAGGGTTCAAGTTATTCTAAGGGGAAGGTGTATGGTATCCCTTATATCTACCATAAGCATAGTTCCTTACACATAGTCTAAAAGTGGAGAAAGAAATATTTATACCCTAATACATTACTAAAGAGATAGGGAGCTATAGTCTAAAGTTATTATGTGAATCCATACATGTAAAACTTCTACTAAGGTTATAAAACTTACAACAACAACAACAACCCAGTGAAATACCACAAGTGGGGTCTAGGGAAGGCAGTGTGTATGCAGACCTTACCCCCACTCCGAAGGAGTAGATAGGTTGTTTCTGATAGACCCTCAACATAATAAGATGAAACAAGACAATGCTGCAGTAACAACAAAGGAATCCAAAAAGATACACCAGCAACGTAATAACTAGAAAATAGCGAGACAAGTAATAACACTAAGCAGTAACAATGAAACAGTTCCACAGATGCTATGGAATACTAAGAACACAACAAGAGCCACTAACATCCTAGAACAAAACACTTCAAGACTAGCTTCTTACAACCTAAGCGACAACCATAATGAAGTACTAAGGACACAACTAGAGCTACTAGCAGCCTAAAACAAAACACTATCAGACTAGCCTCCTATCTCCTAACCTACAACCCTAATGTTCGACCTCCACAACTTCCTATCAAGGGTCATGTCCTCAGAAATCTGCAGTTTCTCCATGTCCCACATGATCACCTCTCCCCAGTATTTCTTAAGCCACCATCTACCGCTCCTCATACCCATCAAGGCCAGCCATTCACACCTCCTTACCGGGGCATCCAGGCTTCTCCTCTGCACGTGCCCGAACCATCTAATCCTAGCTTCCTGCATCTTGTCTTCTATGGGAGTCACGCCCACCTTTACCCGGATATCTTTATTCCTAATCTTATCCAGCCGAGTATGCCCGCACATCCATCTCAGCATCCTCATTTCTGCAACTTTCAACTTTTGTATATGAGAATTCTTGACTGCCAACTCTCCGCACCATACACCATAGCCGGCCTAACCACCGCTCTATTGAAATTACCTTTATGTTTCGGGGGCACCTTTCTGTCACACAAGACGCCAGGCGCTAGCCTCCATTTCATCCACCTCACCTTTATACGGTGCGTGACATCCTCATCAATCTCCTAATCCCCCTAGATAACTGATCCAGATATTTGAAGCTCCCTTTCATGGGGATGACTTGATAGGAAAGCCTCACCTTCATGTCCGCTTCTCCCGACATGCCGTTGAACTTGCATTCCACGTATTATGTCTTAGTACTGCTCATCTTGAAAGTTTTAGACTCACGGGTCTGTCTCCAAACCTCCAACCTCTCATTAACACCACCTTGCGTCTCTTCAAATCAAAACAATATCATCATCGAATAACATACACCACGACACCTCCCCTTGAATATGGTGTGTCAGTGCGTCCATCGCCAGAGAAAATAAGAAAGGACTAAGCGCAGATCCTTTGTGTAACCCCATAGCAACCGAAAAATGCTTTGAGTCACCCCTCACTGTCCTAAACCAAGTCTTTGTTCCATCATACATGTCCTTAATCACCCTAATATAAGTCACCAGAACACCTTTCACCTCCAAGCATTTCCAAAGAACTTCCCTAGGGACCTTATCATATGCTTTTTTTCAGATCAAGAAACACCATATGTAAATCCTTCTTCCTATCTCTGTATAGTTCAACCAACCTCCGAATAAGATGGATAACTTCCTTGGTAGAACGACTTGACATTAACCCAAACTGGTTATCGGATATCGACACCAGCCTCCTCACCCTCCCTTCCACTACCCTCTCCTACGCTTTCATGATATGAATTAGTAGCTTGATCCCTCTACATAGAAAGGGAATGGTTGTTTTCAAAAGAAAAATAATTATAAGGATTGACAACTTTATTAAATGAATATGAAGAAGTGGGTTTTGATTAAAGTCGAAATTACTAGTTAACATGATGAAGATTGACTAAGCATATTATAAAAGAATGGTTAGAGTTGTAATTTTATAAAAGATCACTATGTTTACTAAAGATTGTTTGTAACTTACTTGGACTACACCTTATTTTATTTGAAAACGATTAACTAGGCCGTGTCACTTGGGCTTCAAAAGAGTAGTATCTTATATCATGGAAACTGGGCCAAACCCTATACTTTTCCTTCGTGTTCTCTTTAAAAGCAGTGAGTCTAACTCAAGCTTTCTAAAAGAATCGACTATTCCCAAACGTTTGCCTTCTTTGTTTGAAATCAGTTTTGCAAATACTTGATGTGAAATTTTAGAGGAAATTTAGTAAAAGAATTTTTGGGTGACTAACAATAAGTATTACCTCTTAAAACTTACCAGTATTACACCATGAGAACATTGACCTAAACGAGTTTATTTCAATCCTACGTGATTTGTTGTGTTAAATCTCATTCCTAAATAATCATACTAAAAACGAATATAAGTAAGCATCCGCGAATTATTGTTAGTTCATGAAAAACATGAGTATACACGAATCAGTAGAGGAAGGTAAGTTAAATAAAAAAGCTGGACTCTTCATTTTTTGGGCTAATAGAAAATCAGGCCCATTAGCTCTAGCGGACCATCAGAAAAATATAAGAGACAACAACAGATCGTGAAGCAGGAGTAGCACTAACCCGGTTTATTTAACTTGGGCCAGAGTTCAAAGTGACTCCGCTGGCCCAACAGGTGTTCATGGGAAAGAGAAGAGAAGATTTGGATTAGTATCACTCATTTAATTAGAGAAGAACTAAGGTGGGTCGTGATATGCATGAATACACGCATATATCACCATCATCATATAGAATATATACGTGCATACACCGCAATCAAGCCTACGTGGGCATTATTATCATCATCATAATAACCACTTGATCAGGGGTGCGTCACTGTAAAGCCCCATAAATTCTTTCCTAAAAACCGGGAATCTATGATGCCGAAGTAGGCGTAGAGGTTAATAGTTAATAGTAATAGAAATTCTTCGCGGCGAGCTTGTGAGTCGCGGTTTGAACTTTTTGGATTGAACATTATGCTAGGGAGTTGAAGGAGTTTTGTTGTAGAAATAGGCATTTTTGTGGCCCATTATGCGGCCGCATAATCACTCTGCTGGACGCAGAATGGCCGCAGAGTGAAGCAACCGTTTTGGCAAATTTTATGGTCAATTTCGCGACCAATTGTGCGACCACATAACCGTTTCACGGGCCGCAATTTGGTCGCATAATCAACCTTAGACTTTTGCGGTGGGAGGTTCTGCGGCGCATTATGCGATAGCAGAATAGGTCTGTGGGCCGCATCACAGTCGTAGAGTGAAGATGCCCAACCCAGTTCCCATTGCCGTTTTTCGCGGCCACTTTGCAGACCGCATAATCATTATGCGGTCATAACCTGTTCCGGAGCTTCATTTTTATTCTTAAAACCCGACCCTACTTCGTTAAAATAGATGTAAGGGGCCATAGTTTTAGCAAAACCTGATACTTTAGAGTGACAAAGAGAATCCTTGCTTGAGGGAGAAAGTAACCTTCATCAGATTACTCTTCAATTCGTGCTTAAACCCTTGAAGATTATCAAGAGAAGCACCCCATGTCTTCATCCTAAGAGGTAAGATTATATTATCCAAACTCTAAATTTCGAAATGTAACTAGAATGGGTAATTGGTAAGGTAATTCATGGGAATGGGAGTGCTTGCCTTGCATGCATGTATTCTTAAGGTATGTGGGGAGGTTGTGAGAAGATAGAAAAGAATGGGGTGTGGGATGGTGAAATCTTTCGTAAAAGGTCTATGAAACCTTAGTACACACATAGTATTTGATAAAATGCTCAAGTGATCTAGTATCATGACCGTTTTCCCTAATTTCTGGTTCAGTTTTGTTATATTGCTAAACTAGATTGAAGTTGCTAATGTTTCAGAACATCTTAGAGTTTTAATAATCTCAATTGGGGTATGTATATTAAACCCCCTCTTTTTTGAATTGAATACCATGGTATTCATGCAATTGACGTAGGTCCCAAATTGCACGTCCTAGAAATTGCTATTCCGAATGTGCTTGTATTGAAAACATATGTGTGCTATTTATTCCCATGCTTTCATCATGTTATCTCATCATCTAGGAAGTGTTCAAAACATAGAATATGTGCTAAGAATGCCTAGCCTTCAAGTCAAATTAGAATAAATACTGTTACGCGAAATGATGTGAAAAGCCTCCATGTGCCTTAGATTCTAAATTGCTCACATGTTAAATCAAAAGTCTTGAATGAAAAACCGTGTTGTTATTGATGATGATAATAATGTTGGAATGTGGAAAAGAACTTTAATCATGAAATATGACCAAGTGCCAAGAATAACCTTATAATTGGGGCCACTCGTGCCAATGTATTGAAAAGATGGGAGAAAATATGAAGTGAGATAACTGATTGAAAAGGGGTAATTTCTCAAATGAGATGGCCTAGCCGATCGGGCCGTAATCAGACGCCATGCCGTACACCTTGTGGTAATTGTGCTTGATGTGATAAATGAAATTGTGGATATGGTCGATGTCTCAAATAAGATGGCCTAGCCTATCTGGCCTAGATCGGACTTCGTGTAAGAACATGGTAGTATTGTGGATTGTAGCATATTGTCACTAAAAGCCCATCCAACCTAATAATGTGAAAATTGAATTGAAAATCTATATGATCCTTAACTTGATGTTATAGTGTCATTTAAAGTTCATATTGCATTCTTAACTTTTTCCCCTGAATTATTGTTCATTATATTGAGATAGTATCTTATTTTTACATGCTAGTACTATTCGACAGTAGTAACGTCCATTTTGCCAGGGGCGCATCATCTTTAAATGGATGCAGATGGTTCCATGGCAAACATTGCTGACACAGATAGTGTTGCATCCTCTTCTCAGCGGACGGTGAGCCCCACTTCATTCCGGGGTCATGTGTTGTATCTTTTGTTTGTATTGTTGTCTCTTTTGAGGTATAGCCGAGCCTTGTTGCCGGCACCATCTTACTTTATTTTATATCTTTAGAGGCTCCGTATACACTATGTGGGTTCTATATAGGGGCTAGGAAGATCAAACGTATTATGTTATGTTTTGGACCCTTGTTCCACTCAATCATAAGAATGTACGTATTTTGAAACGTAACAATGATGTACCAACATGAAATGATTTAGTAATGTGTGTGTGTATGTGTGTGTATATATATATATATATATATAATTATTATACTATTTAATTAATGAAAATGTACCTCCTCTTGATAGAAAGTGTCTAACAGGCTTGCTCGACTGAGTCCACTCGGTTGAGAGCAGGTCGCGCTCCCCGAGGTTGGGGTGTGATAAACTTGGTATTAGAGCCTAAGGTTTTAAAGTGTCCTATTATGTCTCGGAGGCGTTTCTAGTAGAGTCCTTCTTATCGGTGTGCTATCGACCACATCTATAAGTTGGAGGCTACTTGGATATTTAGGAACAATACCCTTCTTTGATATTGTTGATCGTGCGATGAAACTAATTGTGCAACATTTCCTCCTCTAACTCATGCATTCCTTTAACTTTCACTATTTGGCACCTAAGAAGAGAACAAGAACTGGCCAAGGAGCCAATTCTCCCTCAGGAGTGGCGGTTGACCCTCTATTGGATGATGCGGGTGAATACCCGAGGGGTGAAAATAATCCCTCGACTGCTTCACTGCCTGATTCAACTACACCTGGCCAGCCACACCAGTTCCTACACCTACTGAGGTTGCGATAGTTCCTCTACCTGATATTCATGTTCCACATCCAGACCAAGTTTTCAGTTCTGGTATTTTTGATGGGGATCTTAGGGGAACTATTCAGATGCTGACACAGATAGTGGCTTCTCATGCCAAAAGATCGAATGTTTCACCCACATCTTCTAGACAACAAGGGGATTCTACTAGTTGTAGGGTGAACATGTTTTTGAAGTTGGATCCTCCGGTGTTCGCGGATGATAGTCCCGAGGAGGACCAACAGGACTTCATTGATGAGATGTATAAGACTCTCCAGGTTATGCGCACTATTGAGACATAGGGAGTGGAGTTGGCCGCCTACCGTTAGAAAGGGGTGGCATATTCTTGGTTCAGCTGTGGGAGGACTCTCGGGAGGAGGGGAGCCCTCCAGCAAGATGGAGTGAGTTTGTTGATGTCTTTATAGACCATTTCTTGCCTACCGGGACTAGGGCAGCCCATGCCGTAGAGTTAGAGAATCTTAAGAAAGGGAGTCAGAGTGTTTGGTAGTATCACATGGAGTTTGTCCGCCTGTCAAAACATGCTATTCACATGTTGCCCACTATGGAGGCCAAAGTGTGACGGTTTGTGCAGGACCTTAGCCCTTTGGTTATTAATGAGGGTGCCACAGCTGCCTTATATTCTGATATGAACTATGGAAAGATGGTGGCATTTTCTCAAGCTATAGAGACACGTAAGTTGAAGAATAAGATGGAGCGAGAGAGTAGCAGTAAGACCCGATCCGCAGGCAACCCTAGAGATTCATTTGGTTGTGGAAGATCAGATTTTAGGGGAGGGTTGTCAGGGCCATCCCAATCTTATGCTCAGTCTTCAGCCAGTGCATTGCCAACGAGGCACAATCAACAGTAGAGGAGTCACTTCAGGGCTATCCCAATATTATGCTCAGTCTTCAGCCAGTGCACCGCCAACGATGCACAATCAATAGCAGAGGAGTCACTTCACACCCAATCAAGGTAGCAGGGGCCCCACCATCAGGGCCAATCAAGAGGGAGACTCCACCAGCAGTGGAGGCCCCCATGCCCCAAGTGTGGGAGGATGCATTTGGGAATCTTCTACAAGGACTTGCCAGTATGTTATGGGTGCGGAATGAGGGGTCATATTTAGAAGGAGTGCCGTTCATCTCGCCTGGGTGTGTGCAGGGGAAAAACACAGCCATCCAGTTGCTACATCTTCAGCACCCTCTCCTGCTCGAGGCTCTCCAGCACCAGCAGGGCATGGTGCAACTAGGGTGGTGCGCAGGGTTCAGGAGGAACCAATTGTTTCTATGTTATGAGTGGTCTCCAGAGTTCATAGGCTTCTCCATATATTGTCACAAGTATATTGAATTTCCAATATCATGATGTATATGCTCTTATTGGTCCCGGTTCCACCTTTTATTATGTTACCCCTTATGTTGCTATGGAATTTAGGATAGAACCGGAACAACTTCATAAGTCGTTCTTTGTATCTACTCTGGTTGGCCAGTCTATTGTGTCCACACGAGTTTATAGGGGTTGTGTTGTCACAGTACGTGGTCGGGACACCGTGGCCGATCTTATTGAATTGGGGATTATCGATTTTGATGTAATTATAGGGATGAATTGGCTCTATTCATGTTTTGCTGAGCTCGATTGCCGAACTAGAACTGTGATGTTTGAATTTCCAAATGAGCCTGTTGTTGAGTGGAAGGGGGATAATGGGGTGCTGATGGGTAGGTTTATTTCTAATCTTTTAGGCCACAAAGATGAATAACAAGGAGTGTATCTATCATTTGGTCCGGGTTACGAACGTCGATGCTCAGGCACCTACACTCGAGTCAGTACCAGTTGTGGATGAATTTACACCGGTGTTTCTTTATGAGCTCCCTAGGGTTATTCCCAACAGGTAGATCAATTTTATTATTGATGTAATGCTAGGCATGCAACATATATATATTTTACCCTACTGGATGGTACCTGCAGAATTGAAGGAGCTAAAGGAACAATTGAAGAATTTGTTAGAGAAGGGTTTCATGCGACCGAGTATGTCACCATGGGGCGCACAGGTTCTCTTTGTAAGGAAGAAAGATTGATCACCGAGGATATGTATTGACTACCGGCAGCTCAAGAATGTCACAATAAAAAATAAGTACTCGTTACCAAGAATAGATGATTTGTTTATCAGTTGCAGGGTGCTAGATACTTCTCAAAAATTGATTTACAATCCGGGGTATCACCAATTGATGATCAAGGAGCAGGATATTCCGAAAACTACTTTCAGAACCCGGTATGGGCACTTTGAATTTCTGGTAATGTCTTTTGGGCTAACAAATGCCCCGACAGCTTTCATGGATCTTATGAATCAGATTTTCAAGCCTTTCCTCGACTCATTTGTAATAGTGTTCATCGACGATATTCTTGTGTGTTCACGAGGCTGGGAGTACCATGTCGATCATCTCAGGGCGTTGCAGACTCTTCATGAGCACCAATTGTACGCGAAATTTTCAAAGTGTGAATTTTGGCTCGAATCTCTCACATTCTTGGGTCGTGTTGTCTCTAGAGAAGGAATTAAGGTTGATCCTAAAAAGATATCAACGGTAATGAATTGGCCAGACCTACAACGCCAACCAAGATTCTTAGTTTCTTGGGCTTAGCAAGGTATTACAGTAAGTTTGTGGAGGCCCTATCCATTTACTAAATTGACTCAGAAGCGGTTAAGTTCCAATGGTTCGATGCTTGCGAAAGGAGCTTCCAGGAGTTGAAATCAAAATTGACTACGCCGCCGATGTTGACCCTGCCAGAGGGTACAGACAGGTTTGTGGCATATTGCAATGCTTCAAGGATCGGGCTTAGGGGTGTATTAATGCAACACGACGAAGTTATAGCTTATTCTTCTAGGCAACTCAAGAATCATGAAAAGAACTATCCAACTCATGACTTAGAACTTGCAGCGGTGGTTTTTGCATTAGAAGATTTGGCGTCATTATTTGTATGTGGTCCATGTGGATGTATTCACAGAACACAAGATTCTTCAATATATTTTGAAACAAAAGGAGCTGAATGTGAGGCAGAGAATATGTCTTGAGTTACTCAAGGATTACGAAATTGATATTATGTATCATCCACGAAAAGCAATTGTTGTGGCGGATGCTCTTAGCCAGATATCTATGGGTAGTTTGGCTCACTTAGACGCATGTCAAAGGTCGTTGGCCAGGGACGTTCACCAGCTTTCTATTTTGGGAGTTTGTCTTGCGAACTCTAGTGAAGGAGGGGTAATTGTGCGAAACATGGTTGAATCATCGCTTGTTGTGAAATTCAAAGAGAAGCAATACAACGATCCATTGTTGGTACAGCTGAAGGAGGGGATTCATAAATATAAAACAATGGATTTTACTCTTGGCATGGATGATGGTACACTAAAGTACCAAGGGCGGTTATGCATTCCATATGTAGATGGTCTCCGAAAAAGAATCATGACCAAGACCTACACTTCTAGGTATTCCGTGCACCCAGGTTCTACAAAGATGTATCACAATCTCAAGGAAGCCTATTGGTGAATTACATGAAAAGGAATGTAGCAGACTTTGTGGCAAGGTGTCCGAATTGTCATCAAGTGAAGGCCGAACATCAACGCCCTGGTAGGTTGGCACAGAACCTAAAAATTCCAATGTGGAAGTGGGAAATGATTAATATGGATTTTGTGGTAGGGTTGCCGCGCACTCGGTGCAAGTTCCACTCAATTTGGGTGATTATGGATTGACTCACGAAATCAGCACACTTCTTGCCAGTTAAATCTACCAACACAGCATAACAATATGCTAAATTGTATATCAAGGAAATAGTCTGACTACATGGCACTCCAGCTTATATCATTTAAGATCGAGGGGCTTAGTTCATGGCCAATTTTTGGAAGATATTTCAGCAAGGTTTGGGTACTCAAGTGAATCGTAGTACAACCTTCCATCCATATACTGATGGGCAAGCAGAGCGGACTATTCAGACGCTTGAGGACATGTTGCATGCTTGTGCTCTTGATTTCAAGGGTAGCTAGGATGATCATTTTTCACTCATAGAGTTTTCTTATAACAACAACTTTCATGCCACTATTCAGATGGAACCATTTGAGGCGTTGGATGGTAGGAGATGTAGATCTCCCATTGGGTGATTCGAGGTTGGGGAAGCTGAGTTGATAGGGCAAGACCTCATGCATCAGGCTATGAAGAAGGTTAAGATCATAAAGGAGCGGTTGAAAACTGGCCAAAGTCGTCAAAAATCCTATTCGGATGTTCGTCGTAGAGACTTAGAGTTCAAAGAAGATGATTGGGTATTCTTGAAGGTTTCCCCCATGAAGGGTATAATGTGATTTGGAAAAAATGAAAACTAAGTCCGAGGTATGTTGGGTCGTACAAAGTCATTCAAAGGGGTTGGTCAGGTGGAGTGTCAGCTTGAGCTACCACCTGAGATGTCATTAGTACACGTGGTATTCCATGTGTCTATGTTGAAGAAGATAGTGAGAGATACATAAGCTATTGTGCCAGTTGAGACCATTGAGATTACTAAAGAACTTTCATACGAAGAAATTCCAGTTGCTATTCTTGATAGGCAAGTCTGAAAGTTGAGGAATAAAAAAATTGCCTCCATGAAAGTGTTATGGCGAAACTAGCATGTTGAACATGGGAGGGCGAGTAGGATCCATAAGCTATTGTAGGATGTGTTTTTGGGGCTCTCTGATAGGTGGATAGGCCAAGTTCCAAAGGAAACTCTGGCAAAAATTTTGAAAATTTAGGAAGTTAGTCAAATTTGGGGTTGCTGGTGTGTGGTATGAGTTGCATAAGATGCTAATGGTGTGCCTTCATCCTCATTTGAGGACGAATGATCTTAAGTAGGGGAGGATGTAAGGCGCAGTAAAAAAATTCTTAAAACCCGAGATTCCGTGCTCGCAGCGGTTCGAACTTTTTAGATTGAACAGTACAATAGGGAGTTGAAGGAAATATTTTTTTTCAGAAATAGGCCTTTTTGCGGCCACATAATCGCTCTGCGGGCCGCAGAATTGCCGCATAGTGAAGCAACCTTTTTGGACAATTTGAGGTCAATTTCGTGGAAAATTATTCGACCACATAACCGTTAGCGGTCCGCTTTTTGGTCAAATAATCATCCTTAGAAATTTTAGGAGGGAGGTTCTGCGGCGCATCATGCAACCACATAATAGGTCTGCGGGCCGCATAACTGCCACAAAGTAAAGCAGGCCAACCTAGTTCCTAGGGCCATTTTTCGCGGTCACTTTGCGGACCACAGAATCATTATTTGGTCGATTATGCGATCGTAGAACCTGTTCCAGAGCTTCATTTTTGGGTTTCATAACCCCGACCCTACTTCGTTAAAATAGATGTATGGGGCCATTTTTGAGCAAAACCTGATACTTTAGAGTGAGAGAGAGAAAACTAGAGGGAGAAAGTGATCTTCATCAGATTACTCTTCAATTCTTGCCTATACCTTTGGAAATTATTAATAGAATCACCCTTGGTCATCATCCTAAGAGGTAAGATTCTATTACCCAAATTCTTAATTTCGAAATGTAACTAGAATGGGCAATTAGTAAGGTAGTTCATGGGAATGGGAGTTCTTGCCTTGCATGCATGTATTCTTAAGATATGTGGGAGGTTGTGAGATAAATATAGAAACGAATGAGGTGTGGGATGGTGTAGTCTTTCACAAAAGGTCCATTAAACCTTAATACACACATACTGTTTGATAAAATGCTCGAGTGAGCTAGAATCATGATAGTTTTCCCTAATTTCTAGTTCAATTTTGTTATATTGCTAAAATTGATTGAAGTTTGCTAATATTCCGGAACATCTTAGAGTTTTAAGAATCTCAATTGCGGTATGTTGATTAAACCCCTTCTTTTTAGAATTGAATACCATGGTATTCATGTAATTGACGTAAGTCCCAAATTGAACGTCCTCGAAATTGTTATTCCGAATGTGCTTGTATTGAAAATAGATGTGTGGTATGTATTCCCATGCTTTCACCATGTTATCTCGTCATCAAGGAAGTGTTAAAAACATAGAATATGTGCTAAGAATGCCTAGACTTCACGTCAAATTCGAATAAAGACTGTTATGCCAATTGGTGTGAAAAGACTCTATGTCCCTTATATTCTAAATTGCTCACATGTGAAATCATAATTCTTGAATAAAAATCCGTGTTGTTATTGATGATGATAATAATGTTGGAATGCGGAAAATAACTTGAATCATGAAATACGGCCAAGTGCCAAGAATAACCTTATAATTTGGGCCACTCATGCCAATGTATTGAAAAGATAGGAAATAAATATGAAGTGAGATAACTCATTGAAAAGGGGTGATGTCTCAAATGAGATGGCCTAGTCGATTGATCCGTAATCGGATGCCATGCTGCACACATGGTGGTAATTGTGTTGGATGTGATAAATGAAATTGTGGATATGATTGATATCTCAAATAAGATGGCCTAGCCGATCGGGCCGAGATTGGACTCCATATAAGAACACGGTGGTATTGTGGATTGTATCATATTTGCACTAAAAGACCATCCAGCCTAATAATGTGAAAATTGACTTGAAAATATATGTGATCCTTAACTTGATGTTCTAGTGTAATTTAAAGTTCATATTGCATTCTTAACTGTTTCCCTGTATTATTGTTCATTCTATTGAGATAGTGTTTTAGTATTACATGCTAGTACTATTCGACAGTACTAACGTCCCTTTTGCTCCGGGCACTGCATCTTCAAATGGTGCAGGTGGTTCCATGGCAGACATTGTTTTTATCACAGATAGTTCTGCATCCTCTTCTCAGCGGACTCGATGAGCCCCACTTCATTCCGGGGGCATGTGTTGTATCTTTTGTTTGTATTGTTGTCTTTTTTGAGGTATAGCAAGGGCCTTGTTTCCAGCACCATCTTAAATCTGTTTTGTATCTTTAGAATTTCCGTAGACACTATGTGGGTTGTATATGAGGGCTATGAAGGTCAAACGGATTATGTTGTGTTTTAGATCCTTGTTCCACTCAATCATAATAATGTATGTATTTTGAAACTTAACAATGATGTAACAACATGAAATGATTTAGTAACGTGTGTGTGTGTTTATATATATATATAATCATTCTACTATTTAATTAATGAAAACGTGTCTCCTCTCGATCATAAGCGAGTCTGGTAGAAAGTGTCTAACATGCTTGCTCGACCGGGTCCACTCGGTTGAGCGTCAGTTGTGCTCCCCGAGGTTGGGGCGTGACAATCATATCATCAAATTATCGGAGTTATGTAAGGTTATTACACTTCGATTGTCATTATGGAACTAACATCGTTAATATATGTTTCAGTAAGAGTCAAGATCAATTCCATGAATCAGAAATACATTATGAAAGACGATGAGCTTAAGCTTTCTGCATTTAGTATGAATAGTGTTCTTTATAAGTATCATTCGTTCGTTTACCTTTCGTTCGTTGGAATCATGCCAAAAGATTGAAACAATGTGCCTTTGCGTACCTTTTTTGCTTATTTACTGACTCAACGTATATCTTTTCGAAGATTTCAGTTGGTATTAAGACAATAAAACTCGTAGTTAAGGTCATAAAAGGACTTACAAACATGCTTCTAAGCTAGTAGGTCACTTATAAAAAATCGGACAACATTTTCCCTATAACTTTCATTTCCTCCAATTCGTAACAACATCAACATGTAGAAAAATATTAATAATAACATATTGATCCATACTTATGAAAGCCCAACATACAACAATATTAACAAGACTATCATTCAACTCGATGAGCGACAAGCTCGGATTGCAACCTATTCAAGCTCTTATACCCTTTCTTGATCTTCACTTCAACATACAATATAACCAGAATATTATCAAATATATTCTTATAAATTTCTAGCTTTATATCAATCTTTGACAACACATTTCCATCCCAACAAGAGTTAACAAAAACAAGAATAACTTTTAGGTGTTATATAACCATTGCTCTTCTAACTTGTAACAAAATATTCATAACTTTCACTTAGAAAAGAACAACCACAGTACAAACAGGTTATTATACATAATGTTCAGCCACAAGAAGTCATGCACAGCCTCAAAATAGTCCAGCAAAAAGACAAAAACGCATCATGCTATTTCAAACACTAGCTTGTAGTTTTTCATTCAAACAACTCAACCAACACGTGAATAAACTTAAGAACAAGAAAGGAGATAATATAATTAAATTATACATAAACTATAAATCGAAATCCAAGCTCCTCTTAGATCACAACAACCCTTAACGTCACAACAACACCATAGAAGCTTTATCCCTCACCTAAGCTAATCTTTAATGTTGATCTTGGATGAAAACACCTGGATTTGCTCTTGGATACTCATGAACTTGTTAGAGAAAGTTTTGGGAGTGTGGGGAAGAAGTTTGATATGTAAATGATAAAAACATGACCCTACAAACGCTTTTAAAAAGTAACAAGGTCGGGCACCGCCGTAGTGGGTCCCAAAAAAGAGCTTCTTGTGCAGTCTCGTAAAAACGTGAATTTCTCGCTATTCCAACATTGCATCAATGAAAAATTTATGCGTTAGAATAAAGACTTGTAGAAATTCGATTTGATGGGTGGACCACCTCGTAACTCCAATAATATTGGATGAAAAGCTCAGTGATATTAGACAAAAATTTCAGCAAATTATAAACGTAACTTGCGATAACTTCTGCCGACTTTTGTTTTACAACTTGGTTGACTTTAAAACTTTTTATATGAATATTATATGCTTCAAGTACCTTAAAACACAAACTTCTTAGCATATTAAGCACTCATAGTTTAACCCCGAAAGTAGGGTATAGCATCTTTTGTTCGTTTAACCTTCAACCCTCACGATACTTTCTTAAAACAAGTTTTAACTCATCATTATCTTCGTAAAGGTTCGTTAACTCTCCGCCTCATATTGATTTTCTTAAGACGAGTTCTAACATGAAAGTACGGGGTGTAACATAATTTCTACTACTACCTAAATCCTTAAATTTAACATGAATAATTCTTCAAGTGGTCATGCAGTTGAACACGAACAACATGACGTGGTAGGACACAAATATACAAGACAACATGAATTAGATTTTGAGCATTTAGTACTACTGTACATGCAAAGAAAAAAGAAGAAGAGTGAGTAAGGAGGTCCACTAACAGTCTGTTGAGCGTCAAACTAGGGGCTAGAGAAGAGTCGTCAAAGATCCGCCTCCAAAATCGAACATAGAACGCAAACTTAATCGAAATTGAAAATAACAGAAGAAAAAAAGAAAAACCGGATTAGCGTTGAAGTGAGTTAGTGCATTTATTTGTGAGATTCAGTATGTAGTTGAGGCTAATAACTTCCATATTTATAACCACAATTATGGCTTTAGCTATCGATTACAGTTTTGAATTCAAATAGTGACGACTCAATGTGATTGAAAGAAGAAAAATAAAGGCAAAAGGAAAAGATTGAGTGAGGGACCTCACTTTTTTCATAGGCTTTGAGGGATCGAATTAAGGGAGATGGAGCTGTTGGGCTTAGATCTCAGCAGATAAATTCGGATATATCATAGTCTAAGGGGTTCTGAGACCTGATGATACCAAGAAATTATCGGTTCTTGTAGAGAAACCCCTATGTAACCACTGGATCCTCATGATCCTTGTGTATTAACTGGGTGATGAACAATAGGGCTATGAGATCTCGGATGATTTTAGAGATATGAGGAGGTGAGGGAGAGAAGAGAGCTGACAGGAGTTGGGTGGTTATGGAAGGAAAAGGAGGAGAGTGGAGGGAGGTCCATGGTGGACCACTAGTTGTTGTTAGAGTTCATGGGGTAATAGGGTTGAGAGGAGAGAGTGAAGGGGAATGATGGTGGCACTCTCTGAAAGGAATGGGAGATTAGGGTTTGACCCTGAGGTTAAATAAGTGTTTTAAGTTCAGATAAAGGTGAGTCGTTGATCATATAGGAACTAGAAAAAATGGTAAACACGATGATTTTGAGGGTCGTTGGATCAAGAGTGATCGGAGGGTCCTGGTCATTTGAGTGGGGAAAGGGTAGTCGTTTGATGAGGAGGAGACTAACGACCGAGATCGTTTGTGTTTTTTCTATGAGCGCGACGAGCATGTGACTTGGCAAGCAGTGATTGGTGCACTAAGGGTGGTGCGGATCGCTTAGATGGAAAAAGAGGAGCTAGCCCAGAACTTGAGGGTATTGGCCAATTTTTGGTCCTCTTTGATGGGTATGAAGCCTAATAAGGGAATTAAATTCAGAGTTATTTTAATTAAAATTTAGAATTTGCAAGCACAACTTGTTAAATTTCAAACTTTCGACAAATAGCACTGAAACACCCTAAGAACCTATAAATCCAAATTCGAGCCTACGCCTAAGTTCAAAATCACCATAAGAATCTATTGAAATCATCAAATAACTAATCTGAGGTCATCTACAAAAAATTAAAACCTTGGAACACTCTTATAACTTAAGCTTCCAACATAGGAACTATGTGTTCCAATTCACTCCAAAAATCTTCCCTGAACCAAACTAAACATCCCTACAAGTCACAAAACAAAAATAAAGCATTAAAGAAGTATCAAATGGGAAAACGAGGCTCAAATACACAAAACAGCCAGTCGGGTCATTACACTTGGTGTATTCCCGTAGTGTTGTAACATTTGATGATTGTGCTCTATATTTTGAGGGAGAAAAATTTATATTCTAAGTTCTCCAAGTGTGAGTTTTGGTTGGACTGAGTGGAATTCTTGGGCCACGTGGTTTCTAGTGATGGGATCAAGGTGGATCCGAAGAAGATTAAGGTAGTTTAGAGTTGGCAAAGACCTTCTACCGCAACAAAGGTCAAGAGTTTCTTGGGTTGGCTGGGTAATCATAGATTGATGGAGGGGTTTTCATCTATTGCAGTATCTTGACTATGTTGACTCACAAGATCTCTCCTTTCAAATGGTCTGACGAGTGTGAGGAGAGTTTTTAATAGCTCACGATTTCTTTGACTATGGCCCTAGTTTTGCTATTCCCCTTAGGATCGGGGGTCTATACTATTTATTGTGATGTTTTAAGTATGGGTCTTGGTTGTGTGTTGATTCAGGATGGTAGGGTGATTTCCTATACATCGTGTCAGTTGAAACCCCATGAGAAGAACTATCTGGCACATGATTTGGAGTTAGCAGCACGCGCTCAAGATTTGGAGTCATTACTTGTATGGCGTGTCTTGTGAGGTTTACACGGACATTGGAGTCTTCAACCTTTGTTCAAGAAAAGGGTATAAGGAAACAGAGATGGTTGGAGTTGTTGAAGGAATATGACATCACTATCTTGTTTTATTCGGAGAAGACTAATGTGGCAGCGGATTCCTTGAAAGAAAGGCGGAGAGTATAGGGAGTTTGTCTTATTCCAATTAGAGAGGCCTTTTGTCTATGGAAGTTCAGGTTTTGGCCAATAGATTCATGAGATTGGATGTTTCTAAGCCTATCATAGGTCTCGCTTGTGTTATTTCGTAGTCATCCTTGTTTGATCGCATCAAAGCTCGCCAGTATGATGATCCCCATTTGTTTGTCCTTAAGGACACAATGTTGCGAGGTTGTTCTAAGAAGGTGGCTATTAGTGATGATGGGGAATTGAGGCTTCGGGGTCACATATGTGTTCCTAATATGGATGGTTTGAGGGAGTTGATTATTAACAAGGCTCATATTTTGTGGTATTCTATTCGACCAGGTGCTACGCAGATGTATCTTGATTTGAAGCAGCATTATTGGTGGCGAAGGATGAAGAAGGACATTATTGGGTATGTGACACGGTGTTTGAATTGTCAACAGGTCATATATGAGCATCAGAGACTGGGTGGTTTGCTACAGAGGTTAGATATAATGGAGTGGAAGTGGGAGCATATCACTATGTATTTTGTGGTAGGGTTACCATGGACTTTGAGGAGATTAAATACTATATGGTTTATTTTGAAAGACTAACCAAGTTGGCGCATTTTATTCCATTCGCGACTTCCTACACTTCTGAGTGGTTGGGTTGGATCTACATGAGAGATATTGTTCGCCTGCATGGGGTGTGTGTGTGTGTGTGTCTATCATCTAGGATTGGGGAACTCGGTTTACATCACACTTTTGGAGAGTTGTTCAGTGTGAGTTGGTCACGCAGGTGGATTGGAGTATTGCACTTCACACTCAGACGGACGGCTAGTCCATATAGACTATTTAAATCTTGGAGGATATGTTGAGAGCATGTGTTAAAGATTTCAGAGGCCATTGGGATTAGTTTCTAAAACTAGCAGAGTTCCCCTACAAGAATAACTACTAGTCTAGTATTCAACTGGCTTTGTATAAGGCATTATATGGGAGGCGGTGTCATTCTCCAGTTGGGTGGTTTGATCTGGGTGAGTCTAGGTTGTTGGGTAAAGATTTGGTTCTTGATACTTTGAAAAAAGTGAAGTTGATTCCGGAGTGGTTTTGTACATCATAGTCAAGACGGAAGAGTTATGTTGATAGGAAGCCCCATGATGTGGCTTTCACGGAGGGTGAGAGGGTTTTTCTTAAAAAAGTTCCTATGAAAGGCGTGATGAGATTTAGGAAGAAAGGTGCAAGGCCCCATAAAAATGTTACCTAGAAATTCGCAAGCTCGCCGCGGTTCAAACTTTTTGGATTGAAAAGTACACTATTGGGCTAAAGGCATTATTTTTTGCATAAGTGTGTGTTTCTGTGCCCCATTATGCGGTCGCATAATCACTCCGCGGACCGCATATTGGCCGCATAGTAAGGCAGAAATTTTGGCCAATTTTGAGGTTAGCTTTAGGGCCAATTATGCGACCGGATAATCGTTATGCGGGCCGCATATTGGTCGCATAATTTCTCTTGGGATTTTGTGAAGGGAGGTTCTGTGGTGCATTATGCGACCACAGAACATGTATGCGGACCACATACTTGTCGCAGACCTGGGCAAAAAAATTCAATCCCTGAGGGCTACTTTTGCGGTCACTTTGCGGGCCGTATAACCATTATGCGATCGCATATGCGAACACATATCTGTGTCTGGGCTCTTATTTTATAATTTTTAAAACACGACCTCATTTCATTAAATCACCACACTAGTCCATATTGAGCTCTTTTTTTATATTTCTAGAGTGATGGAAAGGGTTCTTAGAGGGAGAGAGAGAAACTAAACATCAAACTAATAACCATCAATTCTTGATAAATACTTGAAGATTTTAAAGAAGGTCCTCATATTAAAGGTAAGAATATATGCCCAACTCAATATTTCGAAATTTCTTCTTGAATGAGTAATTAGCAAGATAGTTCATGGGCTTGGGGTTTATTTGTTTTGCATGCATGGGTGGTGAAGGAACCTAGGATGAATTTGAGCTAAAAATTGTAAAGGATGGGGTATGGGTTGATTGAATCTTTCACAAAAGGCCTTAAAAACATGATGCACACCTAATTCTTGATAATGCGCACAAGTGGGCTAAACTATCAATCATCCTTCTAATTCTTGAATCAACTTGTGATAGTCCTAAAATAGATTGAAGGTGCTTAGGGTCCCGGAATTTATTGTAGAACGTAAGAAAAGCTTTATTGAGGTATGTATGGCTAAAACCCTCCTATTCTTAGAAATTGAACCCCCATGGTGTCCCTATAATCGGTGTAGGTTTCAACCTTGATTGATGTAGAAAATGGCATTCCAAACATGCTTGTGTTGTAAAAAATTTTGTGCAATATGCATTTGAATGCTCCCCATTATTTTATCTTGTCACTTGATGATGTATTGAAGATAACATGTGTTAAACTGCCAAAGTATGTGAAAGCCTCTATATGCCCACGATTCATAATTTCTCTGGTGTGTACTTAATATCTTGAATTGAAAGGCTTGTTTGACAAAATTGATAATAATGTGAAATACGGGAAGAAAACTCGAATCATGAAATGGGGCCAAGTGCAAAGTGTGATATAATGATTGTGGCCACTAGTGCCGATGAAATTGAAATATGTGTGGGAAATATGAGATGAGATGATTGATAAAAAATAAAAATGTCTTGAGTGAGACGGCCTAGCCAATCGGGCCGTGATCGGACGCCATGCAGCGCACATGGTGGTATTGTGCCGGGAGTTGAATCGGAATTGAAACGGGAATTGAGATTGTAGTATCTCAAAGGAGATGACCTAGCCAGTCGATTCATGATCGGACTCTGTATAAGAGTACAGTGGTATTGTGAATAATGAGGTATTAATGCTAATAATGGCCTTATTTAAAGCTATAGCAATTTCACTTGAAAGCTTATGTGATCCCTCATTTGATGATGTGGTGTTGTTTAAGGTTTTCATTGATTTCATGATTATTTCTTACTGTATAATTGATCTTTCTAATGAGATGGTGTTTAGTTATACATACTAGTACTATTCGACAGTACTAACGTCCATCTTGTCGGGGGCGCTACATCTTTGAATGGATGTAGGTGGTTCCATAGCAGACAATGTCGATTGCAGATAGTGGTGCATCCTCCTCACAATAGTCTTGGCGAGCCCCTATTTCTTCCAGGGGTCATGTAGTTCTTCTTTTGTTATAAGTTACCACTTTTTGAGGTATAGTCGGGGCCTTGTTGCCGGCATTATCATATCAGTATTTTGTATCTTTAGAGGCCCCGTAGACGTTTGTATGGGTATTGGATGGGTCACTGGATTATGTTGTATTTTGAAACTCTTGTCCCATTATATTGTAAACTGTATGTACTTTTGGGAACATAACTATGGTGCAATGAATATAATGTAAAATGAAATAGCAATGTTTATATATAAACATATGATCTCTCTTCTGTATAATTAATGGTTACGTGTCCCCTTTTTTATCATGAAAGAGTCGGGTAGGAAAGGTCTAATAGGCTTGCTCGATCTGGTTCACTCGGTTGAGCACCGTTCGTGCTCCCCGAGGTTGGGGAATGACAAAAGGGAAGTTAAGACCTCGATATATTGGTCCATTTGAGGTGTTAGAAAGGGTTGATTAGGTGGCCTACAAACTTGACTTGCCACCCAACTTGTCAGTAGTTCATCTAGTGTTTCATGTCTCCATGCTTTGAAAGTATCATGAGGATCCGTCACATGTGTTAGATTTTAGTATGTGTAGTTGGATGATAATTTGGCTTATGAGGAAGATGGCTATTATGGATATTGCATCAGTAAAGGTTTAGAGGAGAGGTCAACCGGTCAAGGATGCAACTTGGGAGACCGAGAATGATATGCGGAGCAGATCCTCATCTTTTTGGCATTCCAGGTGTGATTCTAAATTCATTTGAGGATGAACATTTTCTTAATAATGGGAGAATGTAACATCTCATCTGGTCGTTTTGTGTATTTGAGCCATGTTCTCTTTTATGTTTTCCGTATGTTTGTTTGTTGTTCTGTGACTTATGAGGGTGGATGGTTTGGCTTCAAGGAGGTTTGGGAGTCAATTAAGACACTTAGCCTCATTTTGGAAGCTTAAGTTATAGGAGTTTAGAGGTTTTCCTTTTGAGTAGATGGTCTCAGATTGGTGATTTGATGGTTCCAACGGGTTCGTATCGTGATTTTGGACTTATTCATATGTCCGGATTTGAGTTTGGAGGTTCCTAGGATGTTTGGGCTCGCTTTGCCGGAATTTGACAATTTAAAGGTTTAAAGAGTTCATAAGTTTGACCGGAGTTGGCTTTGAAGATATCGCACTTGGATTTTTATTTAGGCACTTGGAATAGTTTCATGTAGTATTTTAAATTTGTGTGCGAAGTTTTACTTGATTCTGAAATTATTAGGCATAACCCAGACGAATTCGACAATGTTGGAAGGTTTGGAAGTCAAGAGTAGGATTTTTGGTCTTTGATTCATATATTTGATGTCATTTGTGATGGTTCTGGTCCTTGGATAAGTTTGGAATAAGAATTTGGACTTGTTGGTATGATCAGATAGGGTTCCGTGAGTCTCGGGTGTGATTCAGATTGATGTTGAATCATTTTGTTGCATGTTGGCAGAACTGGTTCTGGTGTGCCGCACCTGCGAAGGTTTTCGCGCAGGTGCGAGGTCGCAAAAGTGGCCCAGCTAGTGCATCTTCATTATTTTAGAAGAGGAGAATCATGTGTAGAAGTAGAGATTGGTATGGGCTTGGACGGACATAGTTGCACAGAAGCGCTTGCACACCCACGAGTTAGAGCACAGACGCAACTCTGACGAAGAGAATAGTGTAGTGTAGATGTGAATGTGGATTGTTTAAGTAGAGCTCATATCTAAGAGGGATATGCCACTGCAGCAACATTACAAAAGTGACAAAGTTGTCCGTAGTAGCGGAGATCACTGGTAAAATGTTAAAATTCAAGGGTTTAGCTTATTTTTACTATTTTGAGATTTGGAGCACGGTAAGAGGCGACTTTGGAGGAGGTTTTTGTCCCTACTTTTTGGGTAAGTAATTTCCACTTGGATTTAAATATATATTTTTAATTCCCATAGATTTATACACTTGAATAATGAGATTTGAAATATAAAAAAATTGGGATGTTGTCTACAACTTAAGAGAATAAATTTGGAGTATTTAAAATTTGATTCGGACTTGGCTTTAGAATCTAATCACATATTTGGATTCATGGGGTTATGGGTAGTCGAGATCTACCCCTTGACTCAGGGTTTGATCGTGTGGGCCCGGGTTGACTTTTGGGGATTTGATTAAGGATTCAAACTTTATTGTCTGGAAATTTTTTTATGGATTTGTTTGACGTTATTGGGTTGTATTTGACTATTTTCGTGTGGTTTGGAGATGGATTTTTGACTATTTTGAATTTGTGGTGATTTCTAGCTGCCATGTGGAGGTAAGCCTATGTGTATAAAGGATTAGGGGTGGTGTATATACATGGTAGCGAGCGTATGTACACTTACCAAGTTTACATCATGGCCGGAGTAGAATTGAGATACTTATGTGCCCATCTTGGTTCATGATTTATTTGGCTTATGTGACTATGTTCACTCTCTTATTCATGTGAATAATCATGCCTAGCTTTATGGCTATTTATGAAGGCGTGGGAGCTTATTCTTGATGATATGTTGAATTTCTTGAATCATCCATAATCATATAGAAATTTCATGAGCACATATCTGAAAAATTATTATTAAGTCCTTGTGCATCTTTTATCTATTAATTCTTGGGCATATGCATATATGTTTGAATATGAATACTTGATTTGGACTATTTGTGGCACGAAAAGTTGGGTCGTATGAATGGAATACAGTTATGGCACATGACAAGATAAACGGATATTTGATTATAAGTGGGCTATCAAAATCCTTTTTGTGCTTGGATAAGGACCCACCCCTCTAGAGCCATATGATTACTTTGTGTTACATTGGGCCCTATGAGCATGATTGATATGTGGATTGTGTATTTGGTAGATGCATGGATTTTGTATTGGATTATGGTGATACATGGATTGTGTATCGTGGTATATGTATCGTTCACCGTTATAGTAAGAGATGGAGTTTGAACAATGCATATATGTCATTTACTCATTTAGATGCTAATTGTTACATGTCATATATATATGCTACTTGGGAGCCTCAGCCATGTTGATTGAAGCATGTCATCTTTGAATACTACATTTGAGCAGCATTATGATTATGTCTTGAATTGGAAAAGCATGCTTTATACCTTTCGACTGTTGATATCATTGATATATTTTATTCATGAGATTATTTACTGTTTCAGTTCTATTATCTATTATTTATTACTGTGTTGTAAGTATCTTGATGCCTATAGCCTCTCCACTGCTTCTTCGAGGTTAGACTTGATATTTACAAGGTACCAATTGTGGTGTACTCATACTACGCTTCCGCGCATCCTTTTTAGTAGATCCTCATATAGGTACTGGCGGGCCTCTTGTTGAGATAGGCGTTCGCTCAAAGACTTTGGGTGAGCTACATTCATTTCACAGTGCTCGAGTCCATGTCCTTTTACACTTTCCTATCTATCTTGTTATTCCAGACAGCTTTTATCATGTACTGTGACTTTTACTTTCTTAGTAGTTGCTTGTGTACTTGTGCCCCTAGTTTTTGGTGGTTGTACTTTTCTTATCGTGTTCGGTCTATGTTATGACTACATCATATATTTTACTGTTTCGATGTTATTCATGTCTTTGTTTATGATATGACTCTGCGAATTAAAGGAACCTGGACTATATTTTGTTTATTGTTGAGTTGGCTTGCTTAGCAAGTACGGCTAGAAACCATCACGGCCTAAGGTGGGATTTTAAGGCCATCACAGTGCCATACCATCTATTATTATATATCAGTTGTGGAAGGGAAAAAAATCAATATAAGGTTTGGAACACCATCAATTGCTTATTTCAAGTCAGATGCCCAAGGCTTAAGATTTCTCCAGCTTCATGGCCTACTTTGATAGAATCTCTAGAAGGACTTTGTAACGACCCGAGCGGTCGTTTCGTGAGAATTGCCCCATTTCCTTTGTTTCAGTTTTTTTCATATGTTATATAGCTTATTCATGATGTGTTGGTTCAGTTGGTTCGGATTCGGAGTGGTCGTGGTGAGAGTTGAGACACTTAGTCTCTTAAAATGACTTTATAGTTAGAAAAGTCAACGAGGAGTTGACGTTTACGCAAATGACCTAGGAATGTAGATTTTATAGCTCGGATAGCTCCGTTGGGTGATTTGGGACTTAGGAGTGTGTACGGAATGTGATTTTGAGGTCCGGAGTATAATTAGGCTTGAATTGGAGAAATTTAGTTTTTGGCTATTTCCGGTCGGCAATGGAAAATAGGCTATCGGGGTCAGATTGGAATTCCAGAAGTTGGATCAGGCTCGTAGGTTAATTTTGGTCGTCTGTGCAAATTTTCAGGTCAATCCGAAGTGTTTTGGATAGTTTCGGCATCTTTGACGTAATTTAGAAGTGTCAAAGTTCATAGGCTTGAATCCGAGGTGAATTTGGTGTTTTTGCGTTGTTTTGTGTGTTTCTAAGGCTCGACTAAGTTTGAATAAGGTTATGGGATAAGTTGTCATGTTTGGTTGAGGTCCCGAGGGCCTCGGGTGAGTTTCAGGTGGTTAACAGATCAATTTTTGGACTTAGCACTTGGCAGATTTTCTGGTGTTGTTGCAAATAATTTTTATTCTTCGCGTTCACGGTTGGGTCCCGCGTTCGCGAAAAGTAAATGGGGGAGTTGGGAATTTTTTTCTATGCGTTCCCGGAAGGTGGGTGCGAACATGAACGGTTGAGCAGGGTGAGCATCACAAACGCGTTAGAGTGGATGCGTTCGCGTAGGGTGTGAGTCAGCTGGGGACCCCAGGTCCATTGGCCTATGCGTTCGCGACTGGGTCAATGCGTTCGCAAAGGCTTGGAAAGGCTATGCATCGCGTTTGCAGGAAGGAAGCCGCGTTCGCGAAGGGTAAAAGAAGGGGGCATATTGGTTGTTCTATGCCAACGCGTGCATAGGGTCGCATTCGCGAAGAGTAATAACTGGGCAGATTCTTTTAAAATTCAAAATCAAGGGTTTGGTTTATATTTTCAAAAACCCATTAGAGAGCTCGGGAGAAGGTGGATTTTGAAGGTATTTTCAGTGGAGTTCTTGAGGTAAGTGCTCTTCAATCATAATTGGGTTAATTCCATGATTTAGCCTTCAGTTTTATCATTTAATTTGAGAAATTCGAGTGGAAATTGGGGAAAAATTGGAGGAAAGTTTGAGAAATTCTTTTGATGATTTGAGTGGGCAATTGAGGTCGGATTTTGATGAACTTGATATGGGTAGACTCGTGAGGGAATAAGGATTCTAGTTTTGTAATTTTTATCGAATTCTGAGATGTGGGCCCGAGGGTCGGGTTTGGCAAATTTTGGGATTTTTGGGTAATTTTTATAATTTTCAAATGAGCTTCGTTCCTTGGCATATAATAATGGTATGAATCTGAGTTTTGGTAGATTTGGAGCACTCAGAGTTTGAATCTACAGGCAAAGGCACTGTGGGCTAGGATTTTAGTCGGTTTTGAGGTAAGTAACATTTCCACACTTTGTTCTGAGGTTCGAAACTCCGAACCATATGATATTTGACTATAATTAAGGTGACGCACATGCCAAGTGGCGGGCGTGCGGGCCTTCACCGAGTAAATTCTGGCCTGGCTCATCCCATGGCACCGTCTAGTAGCTATTACGGATTGATCACCGTACTTCTATTATGTGGTAAATGTGAACATGTTAGAAATCATGTTAAGTATAAATTCTAAGGCTTCACGCCAAAAATGCTGAGACCCGAGTGGTCGTATATTACTGTTTCATTTTGTGATTATTTGATTTCATATACTCAGTCCTGTTATAGCATATTGTTTCATGCCTCAGTATCAATAATTGTTGATTATATGCATGTTTATCATTGTTTCGGGCTGATTTATACATCTGTGAGCCATATGAGTGAGACTAGAGAGTAATGACTAAGTGAGTCCGAGAGACTGTTATTGAAATAGTTTTGAGATCGGACTGCACACCGCAGCGATACTTTAATTATGCCTTCGCTAACTTGATATAGCGCTTGGGCCAATAGGGCCCCTTCGGAGTCTTTACACCCCTCGTGAGTGCATTGATATTGAGGGATGTATCTTCCCTGGACATGGACCTTGTCCGAATGTGATTATATGTGAGGGATAGATCGTCCCTGGACATGGATTGTGTCCGTGTTGTATTCCGGAGATGGATCTTCTCTGTGGGGTTGGATTGGCCTTTTCCTCAGTTTCAAGTGACTATGGTCATCGATAACTTTGTACATTCCGGGATGTACCTTGCCTGGGCCTGAGAGCCATATACGATACTGAGTGGACTGATGAGTGAGGGTTGTGAGCACTATGTGCATTCTACACAGGTTTCATATATTTATATGATGACATGTAGAGTATACTAGGCATACTTGGCATATCTTGTTTATTTTCTGATAAACTGTTAGCACGTCTAATTTCCGTGCGCTGTCTTTTGTAAATGCTGAGGTTTAGATCGTCATTACCTCTCAGTCCATAGTTTGGGTTCGTTACTTCTGGGTTAGTGTACTCACGTTACCCCATGCACCTTGTGTGCAGATCCAGGTACATCGGGACCCGGTAGTGGTTACTGAGCAGCTGTCAGAGTTTCTTCGGAGTCGTCGAGGTAGCAGCTGGCGATCGCGACCTCGTCTTCTCCTTCCTTATCTTCCTTTTGCACTTTTATTATTACGGACTATGTTGTCTATTTCCGTATTTTGACATTTTTATATTGTAGTAGCTCGTGACTGAGTGACACTAGATTCGGGGTTGGATTTTGAATTGTGCTTTAATGTTGTTCAAACTTTCAAATGGATTATATTCAATATTTTTCTTCTAAATTTATAAATTTTTTGGAAAATAAACTTAGATTCAACGAAATGTGTGGCTTTCCTGATTCCACGACAGGCGCCATCACGACTAAGGATTTGGGGTCGTGACAATTTGGTATCATAGCTCTAAGTTTAGTAGAGTCTTGCGGATCGGTACGGAGACGTCTGTACTTATCTTTGAGAGGCTACAAAACCCTGAGGAAAATTTCACATTCTTGAATTCTTTCGTGCGAACCCGTTGATTCAAGGAACTAAACTTTTGTTGTTTTCATTCTCTCACAGATGGTGAGGACTCGCGCTACTGATCGGGGTTATTAGACACTAGCTGGACCGGCGAGAGGTCGAGTCCGCGGTCGAGGCCGTGGTAGAGACAGGGGTGCAGCCCGCGCAGCATCTGGGGAATTACCTGTAGACCCTCCTACGATTTAGGATCAGGTCCCCTCCGTTGAGATTCAAGCGGGACATGCTCAGGCACCGACAGTGCCTATTGTGATTCCGGGTCTTCAGGAGACTCTACCTCAGATTCTGACGGTGTGCACCAGTCTGGCACAGACAATCGCTATGTCTACTACTCCTGCTACTTCTCAAGCCGGGGGAGGAACTCAGACTCTAGTTGCCCAAACACCTAAGCAGGTTACCCAGGGGATTCAGACAGTGGGGGAAGCTCCAGTCCAGCCGGTTGCCCCAGCCTAAGATTATGTGGTCCAAGCTTTGGCAGATCACGAGCAGCGCAGGTTGGAGAGGTTTAGTAAACTGCAGCCCCCGATTTTCATTGGTATTGAGGGCGAGGATGCATATGGCTTCTTAGACAACTGTTAGAGGAGTATTCACACATCAGGGATATTGGAGGCCAGTGGGGTTCCATTTACTAACTTCTAGTTCACCGGAGCTGCACTTGCTTGGTGGGAGGCCTATGAGAGGCGTAGACCTGTTGATGCAGCGCCCCTTACCTGACATCAGTTCTCCATTCTCTTCTTGGAGAAGTATGTACCACAGTCCCGCAGGGAGGAGCTGCGCAGAGAGTTTGAGCAGTTGCGTCAGGCGACCCTGACCGTGATGCAGTTTGAGATGAGGTTCTCCGAGTTAGCCCGTCATGCTATTTAGCTAGTTCCCACCGATAGGTAGAGGATCACGAGGTTCGTTGATGGCCTCACTTATCAGCTTCAGATTTTTCTGACTAGGGAGAGGGTATCCGACGCTTCTTTTGAGGAGGTAGTTGACATTTCTAGAAAGATTGAGTCAGTTCGCCTCCAGGAGTGAGTCGAGAGGGAGGCCAAGAGGCCTCGAGGTCTGGTAGTTTTGGTGGTGTTCATTCAAGAGGTCAGTCTCAGCACAACAGAGGCCGTTCATTTAGACCTTCTCAGCCTACAGTGGTGCTTCATCGGGGCACGGTCCCCGCAGCTCTCATCCGAGCCGTTCATAATTCAGTGCTCTTCTAGCCTAGAGTTCATCTCGACAGCCATCAGTTCAGGTTTCCTCGGCGTGTTGTTCTTCTAGTGGGTATTCTGGTTCTAGGGGTTCCCTTCAGTCCCTATCGTCATTTGCAGAGAGAGGTTGCTTTGAGTATGGTGATCCGGGTCATATCAAGAGGTATTGTCCCCGTATTTTGGGTTGTTCATTACAGCAGAGGAGTCAGCCTTTAGCTTTAGCACCAGTTACTATACAACCTGCCCAAGCAACTAGGGGTGGGGGTCAGTAAGCTAGAGGCTGCCCTAGAGGGGCAGGTCGATAAGGTGGAGGTCAGGCTTGTTTTTATGCATTCCTAGCCAGACCAGATGCTATGACCTCAGATGCAGTGATTATAGGTATTGTCTTAGTCTGTCACCGAGATGCTTCAGTTTTATTTGATCTTGGTTCCACGTATTCTTATGTTTCATCATACTTTGCCCATTTTCTGGATATGCCCCGTGAGTCCTTAGTTACATATGTTCATGTGTCGACTCCGGTGGGTGATACTATTATTGTGGACCGTGTGTACCGGTCGTGTGTGATATCTATTGGGGGTCTGGAGACCCGATCGGATGTATTATTACTTAGCATGGTTGACTTTGACGTTATATTAGGCATGGACTGGTTATCTCCGTGTCACGTTGTTCTTTATTGCCACACTAAGATCGTGACCTTAGCGATGCCATAGTTTTCGAGGGTTGAGTGGAGCGATTCTGTTGAGTATGTGCCTAGTAGGGTGATTTCTTACCTGAAGGCCCAACGTATGGTGGAGAAAGGGTGTTTATCGTATTTGGATTTGGTAAGGGATGTCAGTGTTGAGACTCCAACTATTGATTCTATTCCTGTGGTCAGTGATTTTCCGGACGTGTTTCCTGCCGATCTGCCAGGCGTGCCACCTGATAGGGATATTGATTTTGGTATTGATTTGATGTCGGGCACTCAGCCTATTTCTATTCCTCCATATTGTATGGCACCAGTGGACAGCTTCAGGAACTCCTAGATAAGGGGTTCATTCGGCCTAGTGTGTCACCTTGGGGTGCACCGATGTTGTTTGTAAAGAAGAAAGATGGTTCCATGAAAATGTGTATTGACTACAGGTAGTTGAACAAGGTTACAGTCAAGAATAAGTATTGCCTCGTATTGATGATTTGTTTGATCAGCTTCAGGGAGATAGGGTGTTCTATAAGATTGATTTGAGATCCGGGTATCATCAGCTGAAGATTCGGGACTCTGATATTCCCAAGACAACTATCAGGACCTGTTATGGTCATTAGTTTATGGTGATGTGGTTTGGGATGACTAATGCCCCATCAGCGTTCATGCATTTGATGAACAACGTGATTCAGCCGTACCTAGATTCTTTTGTTATTGTGTTTGATTGATGACATCCTGGTATATTCTCGTTGCCAAGAGGAGCACACTCAGCATTTGAGAGTTATTTTACAGTGATTGAGGGAGGAGAATCTTTATGCAAAGTTCTCCAAGTGTGAGTTTTGGCTTGACTCAGTGGCTTTCTTGGGGCACGTGGTGTCCAGTGAGGGTATTCAGGTTGATCCAAACACGATAGAGGCGGTGTAGAGTTGGCCCAGACCGTCCTCAGCTACAGAGATTAGGAGCTTCCTTGGTTTGGCGGGGTATTACCATCTCTTTGTGGAGGGGTTTTCTTCTAATGCTTCACCCTTGACCAAATTGACCCAGAAAGTTTCTCCATTCAGGTGGTCGGACGAGTGTGAGGAGAGCTTTCAGAAGCTCAAGACTGCATTGACCTCAGCTGCAGTATTAGTGTTGCCATCAGCTTCAAGTTCTTATACAGTATATTGTGGTGCCTCGAGGATAGGCATTGGTTGTGTTTTGATGTAGGAGGGTAAGGTGATTGCCTATGCCTCGCGACAGTTGAAGACTCACGAGAAGAATTATCCCGTGCATGATCTCGAGCTAGCAGCCATTGTTCACGCCTTAATGATTTGGCGTCATTATTTGTACGGTGTGCATTGTGAGTTTATACTGATCACCATAGTCTGCATCATCTGTTTAAGTAGAAGGATTTGAATTTGCATAAGAGGAGATGGTTGGAGCTTTTCAAGGACTATGATATAACTATTCTATACCATCTGGGGAATGCCAATATAGTGGTCGATGCCTTGAGTCGCAGAGCAGAGAGTTTGGGGAGTCTAGCATATCTCCCAGCAACAAAGAGACCATTAGCACTTGATGTTCAGGGCTTAGCAGGTCAGTTTGTGAGATTGGACTTATCAGAGCCTCGTCGGGTGTTCGCTAGTGTAGCTTCCAGGTCTTCTCTTTATGATCGGATCAGAGAGAGCCAGTATGATGACCCGTACTTGCTCGTTCTTCAGGACAGGGTCCGACGAGGTGATGCCAGGGATGTAATTATTGGTGATGACGAGGTTATGAGGATGCAGGGTCGGATCTGTGTGCCCAATGTTGATGGGCTTTGAGAGTCGATTCTAGCAGAGGCCCATAGCTCGCGGTATTCCATCCATCCGGGTGCCGCAAAGATGTATCAGAATCTGCGACAACATTATTGGTGGAGGCAGATGAAGAAGGATATTGTGGAGTTTGTAGCTCGGTGTCTCAACTGTCATCAGGTCAAGTATGAGCACCAGAGACCAAGTGGGTTGCATCAGAGGTTGGATATTTCAAACTGGAAGTGGGAGCGGATCACCATGGACTTTGTAGTTGGACTCCCACGGACTTCGAGGAGGTTCGATTCTATATGGGTTATCGTGGATTAGTTGACCAAGTCCGCACTTCAATCCTGTTAGTACTACATATTCTTCGAAGCAGTTAGTTGAGATTTACATCTAGGAGATTATCCGGTTGCATGGTGTCCTAGTTTCTATCATTTCTGACAGAGGTACTCAGTTAACATCTCATTTTTTGAGGGACATCTAGAGAGAGTTGGGTACTCATGTCGAGTTGAGCACAACATTTCATCCTCAGACTGACGGGCAGTCAAAGCGTACTATTCAGATTCTGGAGGACATATTACGTGCTTGTGTCATTAATTTTGGGAGTTCATGGGACCAATTTCTGCCACTCGCGTAGTTTTCTTATAATAATAGTTATCAGTCGAGTATCAAGATGGCTCAATATGAGGATTTATATTAGAGGAGGTGTAGATCTCCGGTTGGTTGGTTCGAGCCGGGTGAGGCCAGGTTATTAGGCACAGTTTTGGTTCAGGATGTGTTGGATAAGGTGAAGTTGATTCAGGAGCGACTTCGCACGGCACATACTAGGAAGAAAAGTTATGCGGACCGGAAGGTCGGGGATGTGTTCTTTATGGTTGGAGAGAAGGTGCTACTGAAGGTGTCACCCATGAAGGGTGTTATGCGGTTTGGGAAGATGGGCAAGTTGAGTCCCCGGTTCATTGGGCCTTTTGAGGTGCTTCAGAGGGTTGGGGAGGTGTCCTACAGACTTGCTTTACCACCCAGCCTATCGAGTGTCCATCCGATGTTTCATATTTCTATGCTCCGGAACTATATTGGTGACTCGTCTCATGTATTAGACTTCAGCACAAGTCAACTTGAGGGTGATGTGTCATATGAGGTAGAGCCAGTGGCTATTTTGGATCGACAAGTCAGAAGGTTGAGGTCTAAGGATATAGCTTCAGTAAAAGTGCAGTGGAGAGGGAAGCCGATGGAGGAGGCCACCTGGGAGACAGAACGGGAGATGCGGAGCAGATATCCTCACTTATTTGAGACTCCAGGTATGTTTCTAGAGCCGTTCGAGGACGAACGTTTGTTTAAGATGGGGAGAATGTAACGACACGGCCGGTCGTTTCGTGAGATTTGCCCCGTTTCCTTTGTTTCAATTTTTGTCATATGCTATTTAGCTTATTCATGATGTGTTGGGTTGGTTGGTTCGAGTTCGGAGTGGTCGTGGTGAAAATTGAGACACTTAGTCTCATAAAGTGACTTTATAGTTGGAAAAGTCAATTGGAAGTTGACTTTTAGGCAAACAACCTCGGAATGTGGATTTTATAGCTCGGATAGATCCGTTGGGTGATTTGGGACTTAGGAGTGTGTACGGAAGGTGATTTTGAGGTCCCGAGTAGAATTAGGCTTGAATTGGCAAAATTGAGTTTTTGGTTATTTCCGGTCGGCAGTGGAAAATACGCTATCGGGGTCGAAATGGAATTCCGGAAGTTGGATCAGGTTCGTTGGATCATTTTGGTTGTGTGTGCAAATGTTCAGGTCAATCAGACGTGTTTTTGATAGCTTCGGCATATTTGGCAAAAGTTTGAAGTTTCAAAGTTCATAGGCTTGAATCCGAGGTGAATTTGGTGTTTTTGCATTGTTTTGGTGTTTCGAAGGCTCGACTAAGTTTGAATAAGGTTATGGGATGAGTTGGAATGTTTGGTTGTGGTCCCAAGGGCCTCGGGTGAGTTTCGGGTGGTTAACGGATCAATTTTTGGACTTAGAACTTGGTAGATTTTCTGGTGTTGTTGCAGAGAATTGTTGATCTCCGCGTTCACGTTAAGGTACCGCTTTCTCGAAGAGTAAATAGGGGAGGTGAGAATTTTGTTCTATGCATTCGTGGAAGGTGGGTGCGAACACGAAGGGTTGAGCAGGGTCAACATCGCGAACGCGTGAGAGTGGATGCGTTCGCGTAGGGTTGTGAGTCAGCTGGGGACCCCGAGTCCAATGGCCTATGTGTTCGCGACTAGGTCTATGCATTCGCGAAGGCCTAGGAAGATTATGCATCACGTTCATGGGAAAGCAACCGCATTCGCGAAGGGTAAAAAAAGGGGGCATGTTGGTTGTTCTATGCGAAAGCGTGCATAGGGCCGCGTTCGCGAAGAGTAATAACTGGGCAGATTCTTTTAAAGTTCAAAATCGAGGGTTTGGTCTATACTTTCAAAAACCCATTAGAGAGCTCAGGAGAAGGTGGAGTTTGAAGGGATTTTTAGTGGAGTTCTTGAGGTAAGCGTTCTTCAATCATAATTGGGTTAATTCCATGATTTAGCCTTCATTTTTATCATTTAATTTGAGAAATTAGAGTGGAAATTGGGAAAAAATGGGCGGAAAGTTTGAGAAATTCTTTTGATGATTTGAGTGGGCAATCGAGGTCAGATTTTGATGAACTTGATATGGGTAGACACGTGAAGGGATGAGGATTCTAGTTTTGTCATTTTTATCGAATTTCGAGACGTGGGCCCGGGGATCAGATTTGGCCAATTTCGGGATTTTTGGGTAATTTTGATAATTTTTGAATGGGCTTCATTCCTTGGCATATAATAATGATATGAATCTGATTTTTGGTAGATTTGGATCACTCGGAGTCAGAATCTAGAGGCAAAGGCACTGTAGGCTAGGATTTTAGCCGGTTTTGAGGTAAGTAACGTTTCACAACTTGGTTCTGAGGTTTCGAAACCCCATACTATATGATATTTGACTATAATTGAGTTGACGCACATGCCAAGTGATAGGCGTGCGGGTGTGCACCGAGTAAATTATGGCCTGGCTCATCCCATGGCACCGTTTAGTAGCTATTACAGATTGATCACCGCACTTCTATTATGTGGTAAATGTGAATATGTTTGAAATCATGTTAAGTATAAATGCTAAGGCTTCACGCCGAAAATGCTGAGACCCGAGTGGTCATTTATTACTATTTCATTTGTGATTATTTGATTTCATTTACTCAGTCCTGCTATAGTTTATCGTTTCATGCCTCAGTCCTAGTAATTGTTGATTATATGCATGTTTATCATTGTTTCGGGTTGATTTATACTTTTGTGAGCCATATGAGTGAGGCTGGAGAGTAGTGATTGAGTGAGGCCGAGAGCCTGTTATTTAGACAGTTATGACATTGGAGTGCACACTGCAACGATACTTTAATCATGTCTTCGTTGGCTTGATATAGAACTTGGGCCAATAGGGCCCCTCCGGAGTCTTTACACCCCTAGTGAGCGCATTGGTATTGAGGGACGGATCTTCCATGTACATGGACCTTGTCCAAAGTTGATGATATGTGAGGGATGGTTCGTCCCTGGACATGGATCGTGTCCGAGTGTTGTATTTCGGAGATGGATCTTCTCCGTGGGGGCTGGATTGGCCTTTTCCTCAATACCGAGTGACTACGGTCATAGATGACTATGTACATTCCAGGATGGACCTTCCCTAGGCCTGAGAGCCATATACGGTACTGAGTGTACTGCTGAGTGAGGGTTGTGAGCACTATGTGCATTCTACACAGGTTTCATATATTTATATGATGGCATGTAGAGTATACTGGGCATACTTCGCATATCTTGTTTATTTTCTGATAAACTGTTAGCATGTCTAATTTCCGTATGCTGTCTTTTGTAAATGTTGAGGTTTAGTCTGTCATTACCTCTCAGCCCATAGTTTGGGTTCGTTACTTCTGAGTTGGTGTACTCACGTTACCCCATGTACCTTGTGTGCAGATCTAGGTACATCGGGACCCGAGTGGTTACTAAGCAGTTGTCAGAGTTTCATCGGAGTTGTCGAGGTAGCAGCTGGCGATCGCGACCTCGTATTCTCGTTCCTTATCTTCCTGTTGCACTTTTATTATCACGGACTATGTTGTCTCTTTCCCTATTTTGACATTTTTATATTGTAGTGGCTCGTGACTGAGTGACACTAGATCAGGGGTTGGATTTTGAATTGTGCTTTAATGTTGTTCAAACTTTCAAATGGATTATATTTAATATTTTTCTTTTAAATTTATAAATTTTCTGGAAAATAAACTTAGATTCAACGAAATGTGTGGCTTGCCTGATTCCACGACAGGCGCCATCACGACTAAGGATTTGGGGTCGTGACAGATTTAGGTCAACACTTCATATTTCTAAGGTGGTTTTGTCCTCCCCTCTTTCTGGCTTCATGCAATGTACTAATGATGGTGCAAGTAGAGGAAATAGTGAAGGATATACTAAGGAGATACATTAAACGACAAACATTGAAGCTGAAGCATTAGCTACTATAGAAGCTTTAGTGTTTTGTGTTTCGAATGGCATCATATAGGTGGTCCTAGAAACTGATTCTTTAGTGATCAATAATATACTAGAACAAAAATGGAATACTCGTGTATGGGGTAAAATTGATAAAACACATGTAGATGTTTGTCAAGTTGACAGGTGGCACTGAAGAAAAATAAGATACGAGTCAGTAAATAGCTGGCACCGGTTACGAACATGCGACCGGTCCTGGGTGAGTTTTAAAGATACTGGAACTGGGGGCAAAAGTTTTAACGGTAGATTTTGGTTGTAAAGAGCAACATTCAATGATAAATCGTTACAAACAACCGTTATGCAACCAACAAAATGGGTTTTATTCATATTAAAAAAGATCTTGATTTGGGGATCTTGTCTCCTAGAATTAAGTTATAAATAGAAGAACTTGTATTCATTGTAGGACAAGAAACATCTGTATGCAAAAAAGTTATAATTGCACTTATTTTATTTACAACATTCTCTCTTTTTTGTTCTACATATTGCCTTTATTCTTGCTTTCGGGGAAGCTCGTCTCACAGTCAGGTTTGTATTTTCTTCAAGTTCCTTTATTCAATTTATTTCTATTCTTAGTTATTTTATATTCTTGGATCAAATTTATTCACGTGTCTATAAATTTCGTTAGAAATTCGACTGTGCCATTTTACAGGTAAATAGTTTCGCGCTCAGAGTGGGGCATAGACAATAGTGTTATTACTTTGATTCATTCATCTGTTACTAACGCATTTTGACGATTTTGTTTAGTCAAAGTAAAAAAAAGATATGGAAGTTAACAATGTGAACAACTCTTTCAATGTCAGAACACACAACGAGCATGGGTATATGTTCCAATGTGATGATCAAACCAATGAAACTCACAACAATAAAGATGAGGCAACTCCGGTTCGCAAAGAACGAAATCTCCAATCCAACTCTTGATGATATAGACGATGAACCTGCTGATGAAACGGTGGAAGTTCTGATAGCGCAGCAAAGAGAAATCATGAACCGTCTCTCAAGACATGATCAGATGATTATGTAGCTCTAGCAAGAACTTTTGGTTGCCTCCAATAATTCCAATGGAAGAGTTCAAGCCCCTCTCAGCGTGCATGTAAATCAAAAAATGCAAAGAACTAGTAACATCGCTTCGAGAGAGGAGCTTGGATTTAATGAAAATCAAGCAGGTGGTGTAGGTAGTGGATCCGGGAACAACAATAATAAAAATGATCCCTTTAAAACCGAGCTTATGAGATTCATGAGGGAAACAAATGATCAGATGTATCAAAATGCTAAAGACTTCCATGCCCGGATGGATCACATCCTGTGGGCACCTCTTGTGTTATAGGTGCTAGATTCAAAGAAGTACACGCAATTTCCGTTCAAACCAAGTGAGGTCCCGGATTTGATTCCAAAAAGATTCAAGATTGTCACGCCCAACCTCATGGAGCGCGACCAACACTCAACTGAGTGGACCCAGTCGAGCAAGCTTGTTAGACCCTTCCTTTTCAACTCGCTTATAATCAAGAGAAGGCGTGTTACCATTAGTTAAACAGTGGAAAGATCATATATATAAACATAACTAATTTATTTCTCTTCATTTTCTACATCATAGTTAAGTTCCCAAAAAACATACACTTTACGCTTTAGTGGAACAAGAGTCCAAAACATACATAATTTGTCTGACCTTTCTAGCACCCATACACAACCCACATAATGTCTACGGAGCCTCTAAAGATACAAATGATAGTTATGATAATTCCGGCAACAAGGCACCACGATACCTCAAAATGTGGTAAAATATGCACAAGAGATATAATACATGACCCAAGGATGAAATGAGGCTCACCAAGACTGATGAGAAGAGGATGCACCACTAGCTGCGATCAACACTGTCTGCTATGGAACCACATGCATCCATTTAATGATGTAGCGGTCCCGGCAAAAGGGAGCTTAGTACTGTCAAATAGTACTAGTATGTAAAGCTAAAACACCATCTCAATAGAATGAACAATAATACAAGGGGAAAAGCGGTCATGAGTTCAATAGGAGCTTCAAACAATAAAAAACATCAAGTAAGTGTCACATAAGTTCTAAATCAATTTCCATATTATTAAGTTGGTAATCTTTAGTGCCATGTGCCACAATCCACAATTCCACCGTGTTCTTACACGGAGTCCGATCTCGACCCGATCGGCTAGGTCATCTCATTTGAGACATCAACCATATCCACAATTTCAATCATTATTTCCAACACAATTACCACCATGTGTGCGGCATGGCATCCGTTCACGGCCCGATCGGCTAGGCCATCTCATTTGAGACATCATCCTTTCAATCAATCATCTCACTTGGCATTTCTTTTCCATATTTTGATACATTGGCACGAGTGGCCTCATTTACTAAGTCGTTCTTATCACTTGGCCATATGTTATAATTCAAGTTTCACTTTTACACATTCAATGACATTATCATCACAACCATTAAGGCCTATCACGTAAGGCATTTGTACACATATGGGAAAGACTTGGAAAATCCTAAGCACTTACAGGTCTTTCATAAAAATTAGCATAACAACCTTTATTCGATTTTTGACATGAAGTATTAACCTTTCTGAAAACCTATTCCACATTTTTGCACATAAACTCGAAGTTCAAGATGTCATGAAAAGAATTTAGTACAATTATCGAACATACATCATTCAACACTACACATTTGGGATTGTCAATTCTAGTATGTCAACTTAGGGACTTACACCAATTTCACGACCACCCGGGGTTTCAATTTTAAGAAGAAGGGTGTTTAGCCATACATATCTCAATTGAACCTCTTAAAACATTAAGATGTTCCGGAATTAGCAACTTCAATTTATTTTAGCAATATAGCATAAATTGAACCCAAAATTAGGAAAACAATTGTAATTCTAGCTCACTTGAGCTTTCTATCAAACTCTTTATGTGTATTAAGGTTTTCTTAGCCCTTTTTTATGAAATACTACACCAACCCACACCCCATTATTTTCCATCATTTATCACAAACTCCCACATACCTTAAAAACACATGCCTGCAAGGTAGGTACTCCCATCCCCATGAATTTCCTTATTAATGCATCATTCTAGCTACATTTTGAAATTAGGAGATTGGGTGATAGAACCTTACCTCTTGTGAAGAAGACCTAAGTGCCACTTTTGATAATCGTCAAGATTTAAGAAAGAATTGAAGAGAAATTTCTTTGATGAAGAACACCTTCTCCCTCTAGGACCCTCTTTCTCACTCTAAAGATATCAAAAATTAGCTTCAAAGTGGCCTAGTGTGGGCGTTTTAACGAAAGTGGACCGGGTTTAAAAATGAGATGATAGGAGCCTCAATATAGATCTGCGATCGCATATGCAACCGCATTATGCTTTTGCGGTCCGCAATTGGGCCGCATTATTGGCCCTCTGGAATTGGAAATTTTCTGCCGCAATTGGGCCGCATAATTGGTCGCATAATTGGCCGCAAAAATGACACTAAAAATGGCCCAAATGAGTGCCTCACTATGCGGCTATTCTACGGTCCGCAGAGTGATTCTGCGGCCGCATAAATGCCTTTTTTTGTAAAATATTTTCCTTCATCTTTTTAACGCACTGATCAATCCAAAAGGTCCGAACAAAGCCTACTTCAGCACCACGAAATTCGGGTTTTTAGGAAAAAATATTTATGGGGCCTTACAAATATGCCTAATATTTTAAAGTATGATGGAACTACGGATCTACAAGAGCATATCACAACATAAAATATGGCTAAAAGGAAAATGATTTGGCCCCGCGTGAGATTGAACTTGTCTTGCTGAAGAAATTTTGTAAAACCCTAACAACGGGTGCTTTAACATGGTAATATATATTACCTACTCATTCGATTGACTCTTTTGAAATTCTTGCAGATTCCTTTATTAAAGCTCATGCTGGGGCGAGGAAAGTCCAAGCTTAGAAAGCGGATATATTCAAAATCTCTCAAGGAGAATCTGAATTGTTGTAAGAGTTCATAATCCAATTTCAAAAGGAGATGATGTTGTTGCTGACAGTACAGGATGAGAAGGCAGCTGAAGCAATCACCAAAGATATTAATCAATTAAGGTCCGATGCCTCCAGGAAATTGAAGAAAATCCCGTTGGAGATTCAGGAAACCACATGGGCAGATGTCCATAATCGTTATGAATCAAAAATTAGAATAAAGATGATCAACTAAGTTCTTCGGTGTCATCCAAAGGTTCCAATCGCGATCGAAATCAGGAGAAGTTTAGAAGTGTTTTAGATGAAGACCAAAGGTGTTCTGATGTTTAGTTATAATTATATATTTTTAGTGCATTACTTACCTTATATTTTGGTGCTTTGATGCTATATTGTACTATGTTTGTGCTTAATTGAGTTTATTTTATGTGTAGGTACTTTGGAGATGAAATTGGAGAAAAATAAATATTTTGAAGTGTGTTTTCTACAGTGCAATAATTAGCTCATGAATATCTAATGATTGGAAAATTATGGCATAATTATGAGATGTTTACAAAAGAGGAAAGAAAGGTGAAGACAAAAAGTATACTGTGGATTGGTTACTTGGACGGAAAAAAATGTGAAGTCAGCACATTGAAATATTGAATCAATTGTTAGAAACCAAAAGTGAGGCTACGCCAGGTCCAGCGCCTCGCACTGGCCTGAACGCTTGGTGCTGGGACTTGTCCTATTTAGTCCGGGACTCGGTTATTTCGGCCATACACACCTCCAACTCGTATAAAAGGGGTCCTAAACCTATTTTGGAGGGGGAGGACGTTTTAAGAGAAAAACATAAGCACAAGCCGCCGTGGAGGCCGGGTTTCATCTTTTCTTCCACAAAACTTTGTAATTTTTATGTTTCTTTATATGATTTATTGTTTGGCTACCATGTCTATGTGGAGCTAAAACTTCATGTTCTAGGGTTGTGGTTCTTTCATGGTTATTGTTATTCGAACATTGATTTTGATTTCGTAGTTTGTTGTATTGGTTTATTTATTCAGTCCTGTGCTTAATTATTTGATTGCTTTATCACCAATTGAATACTATCTACGAATCTAGAGTTGAACTCGAAAGTCAAAATTCTAGATTGCATATAGGATTGAGTAGAGCAAGTTCTTGAACATGGGCATCGGGGAACTGATTTGCGGTTAGGATAGAATTATACCTAATTGCCTTGCTTGGTTGATTTACAGGAATTAAAAATGCGTTTTTGTTAGTTCTAATTCCATAGACATATAGGTATTAGGTTAGCTTGAATAGGCGAGTAAGAACTCGACAGATTCTTATGAGCAATATTAACACTGTCAACCAATAAACCAGATAAATTAATTAGTCAATTAAATTGAAGAATACAATATTATTGTTAGATAGCCCATAACCCTATATCATTTTCATTACATAGATAACATAAAAATCAGCTCTTCCTTTGTTCAGAGTTCACTATTTGTTTTTTTTATTTTAATTAGTTTAGAATCAAATATTTCTATGTTTAATTCTTGTTTAGATAATTAGGATAGTCTAATTTAGTTAATAGTTAATCACAAGTCCTCGTGGATTCGACATCCGACTTTTAGTCACTTTATTACTTGACGACCGCGTATACTTAGAAATTAGCTATTTTTCTAAATTAGACATTTATTTTTTATCTATTAATTTTTTTTGGTTTTAGTTTAGTTAGTACTTTTTATTAATTTTAACATGGCATCTTGGAATGGAAGTTATTCGAATGATGGTTATTCTTATTTTGATGATCCTTGTCCATATTGTGAAGGACCCCATTGGTGGAAAAATTGTCAGGATGTTCCCGGGAGCGAGATGTGCGCTCAATCTCAATCTTTTGAGTGAAACATTTGTAATATGTGTGGTGGTCAAGATGTCCATTGGGATAGTTGTCCTAATTCTTTTCATCCTTCTCTGAACCCTTATTATGATCTTGCTAATAGTGTTTGTGAGTTTGATAGGGGAAATAAAGTGCAGGATATGGAACATGATGCATATATTAGGGATATTTTGAGGCAAGTAGCAGAGCAACATGATGAACTCAGAAAAGATATGAAAATAATGAGGGTAGCAATCACAAGAATGAAGGACAATATGGAAGAATTGAATGAAGAGAGCAAGTACCAGCAAGAGGAAAATTATGAAAAAGGAGATTTTGAGTCAAACTTAGCTGGTAGAACAGGCTGAAAAGTTAGAAATAAATGAGGCTCAACGTGAGAAAGTTACAAATGGGATGAGACACTTTATAGAGTGAAGGTATGAACTGGGACAAGAGATAGATAAATTTGGCACTACAATTCACGACTTGCAAGCTCAACTAAATGCAAAGGTTGTTGCGTCTAACGCCCAACAAAATAATAATGAGTTTTCTAAAGTGGAAAAGGAGCTTATATGCCAAATTGAGGAGCTAAAAGTGGAGAGCCAATCATTCAAGCATATTTTTGTTGATGATGACCATGTTAAGAAAAGTACAGTAGAGCAATGTGAATAAACAAATAATGTTATATTTGAAAACTTTAGTGCATGTAGATATGGGAAGGTAAAGAGTAATACAATTCTAGAGTTAGGGCACATGAGTCCTCATTCCATACATTTTTTGACATTGCATTTGGATGATGACATGGAAATCGAGTCATCTAAGCCTTTGGAGGATTCAATGGAAGAGGAACAGTCTGCTTACATTCTTGGATTTGTCATGCCAGAGAGGAAAAATTACATTCCTCATGTAAAGGTCGAGAAGTATAGAGTGAATTTTTTTTACTTGGCCTATTTATTTTTATATCCCCACCAAAAAAGAATAGCAGCAGACTAGATGCCATGTTAGAGGTGCAATTCATATGTTAGAGGTGGAGGAAAAAGTGGTTCAAGTCGTGCCGCGACGTTAAATTAGGCGCTTGTTGGGAGGCAACCCAACTTTACTTCTTTCTTTTATTTTTGTTTATTTTTATTTTATTTTATTTGTATTATTTTGTAGTATTTATTTTTGTTTCGTAGGATTATGAGCATAGGAAGCAAAGCCATTGAAAGAGTGCAAAAGCGAGCTAGACTGTGAGGACTAAGTGTGGGGTGCCCACACAAAGGAGAATGCCTGGGGGAAGTCTGAGTACCTCGTGAGCCGCTATTGCTTTGGCCTTTGACCTACCAGGGAGTCTTTTTTACCCTCTTATTATTTGTAGTGTGCATTGAGTACATTTCAAAATTTTAAGTGTGGAGTGAGGAGACCATTTGGGTGATTTTCTGGGTTATTTTAGCTTAGTTGTAGTACTTTTTCTTAAGTGTAGTATCTTTTGTGAAAAAGAAAAAAAATGAAAAAAGTAGAAAAATTACACTTTTTCTGACGATGAATCTCCTAGACAATTTTCTTGAGGGATTAAAGTCTAAACAAAATCCAAAAGAATGTCTTTTAATTTTTTTTAGGGTAGAAATAATCCCATGTGGTTTTTCTTTGTGCATCGGTTCTTTTCCATGGGATGTATTTTGAACCGGGTAATATTTTCCTTTAAGAGTAGATTAGAATTTAGAAAATAAATGGAGAAAGAAATATGAGATTCCTATGCGCTCTTGACTTGTTTGATAGTAGCATATTTAGGCTATGGCATGTGTAGTATCTTCCCTATGTTATGAAATTGATCTTGATGCCTTTATATTTTGGATAGCATGTTATTGATGCCTATGTCTCATTTACTTGACTAATCTTCACTTTGTGCTTAATGCTAAATATCTCGTGGCTCCGTGAATACCCGCATTAGTTGAGATTCGGAATGTGACCATCCTTAGTGAGTCATGTGCCATGTGTGTTGAGGTTTTTGTGTAGTCTATGTATTGTACTTGAGTCTAGAAGTTGCCTGGTATGTGAGTTGAAGCGAAATTTTAGGTGATGCTCGATTTGAGAAATGATTTTAGGCTTTCTTTGATGTTTTTGAGCTTATTGCATACCATAAAAAACAATTTATCCCTAGTTACCCTTTTGAGCCTATAGACTTTTATATGGCACCTACATTACAAGCATATACCATTTTTATTCTTAATTGATATTATTTTTATCCTTTTACCTCTTAAATCACTTTAATTGTAAAATGATTGCTAAAATAAATAATAAGGGACTAAGTGTGGCGTGTCTTTTGAGTGAAACCAATGAAAGGAAGAAAGGTGCACTTATTTTGTAAAATAATACACCACTAGCAGAAATTGATAAAAAATAGTCGGGAAAAAAGAAGAGAAAAATCTGGGGGAAAAAAGAAAAATATAGATGAATAAATTTTTGTCTTATTCTTGCTAGTGGGTATGAAGTAAAGTAGTGCTTAAAGAAGAAGGAAACTGTTTTGGGGGAGATATTATTTGTGAAATTGAAGTGGTGTTGAAGAATTTGCGCTTAAGCTATTTGGTGATGTGTTAAGTGCTTAGGAGGGTGAACCACTATTCCTATATATATCCTACACATCTCTTAGCCAACATTACAACCACAAAAGACTCCTAATTGATTTAGATCGAGCGAGCCAACATTAGTAGAGATTTACATTAAGGGCAAGCTTATAGTACCAATTGCATGCATGTAACTTCTTTGTGAGAGTTAGAGATTTCTTTGATATATGTGAGTCCTTAAACTATATTTGATCATGATATTCGAATGTGTGGATTCAATTTGCTCTCTTGTTTGTGAGGGCACATGGTTTCACGAGGGATAGGTAATGTTATTAGACTTCTCTATAATGTTGGATGTTCAAGCCATAAGTGCATTGTGATATGAAGTTGGTTTTTGAGGCAAGGATTGTTATAAGCATGTTGTCTTTGTTGTGAATATTTCTTTTGAAAAATGGCATAAGAAAAGGAAAGTGTAAGTGATTGCATAATTGTTGCTATCAACCATGGTCATTGGTGTAGTGCACCTCAATTTCGTAACTGTAAAGTACTTAAGAGTAGTGTGAACTGTTGGTGAGGAATTAAAGGTTTGCGGTCTTCAAAAATGTTTGTACAGATAGAAGGACAGATTGTTGTTGGAGTAGCACCGTTTTGCATAAGAAATAACGATGAGAGTCCCAGGATTCAGCATATCCGTGGTTGTCAGATTACAACATCAATATCAGTTTGGTAGAATTGGTTTCAGCTATTAGAAATATCAAGGAGGCAAGGTTTCAGAAATGAATTCTAAAAATTCCTAGTCAAAGGGATTCTAGTTTGTGGTGTGAATTCAACGGAATGCATGGCCACAAAACTGGGAAGTGTCAGCATCTTCGTGAAGAGGTTGCTGTATTGTTGAAAAATGATCATCTTAGAGAATTTCTGAGTGACCAGGCCAAGAACAATTATAGGAGGAATCGAGATGCTACTGAACAAACCAAAATGGCCATAGGGTCCACCCGTTTAACAATAAACATGATTTTTGGTGTAGTAGAACTAAATGGGGTGACGTTTCAGTAGCAAAGAAGACAAAAATACCGGTAACTCATGGCAAGAGAGTTCGAGAAGCATTAAAAGATGATGAAATTACATTCAATAGAAAGGCGTTGATGGACTTATTTTAACACACAATGACGCTCATATAATATCACTTATTTTTTTAGATTTCAAAATTAGACGTGTGTTGGTTGATCCGGGTAGTTCAGCCTATACCATCTAATTGAGACTCTTGGAACAAGAAAAATTAACCGAAAACATTGTTCGTTTAACAGAGCTTCTAGACAGGTTCAACCTAACGAGTGTAATAACTTGAGGGGAGATTTTATTGCCCACACATGTCGAAGGCGAAACAAAGTGCACTTTGTTTGAGGTGGTGTATGGAGATATGGGATACAACATGATCCTTGGTAGACCATAGATTCATGAAATGAAGGTTGCTCCATGAACTTATCATCGATTGTTGAAGTTCCCTACGCCAGATGGGACAAAGAAGATTAGAGGTGATCAACAAGTTGTGAGAGAAATTAGTGTAGTCACCTTATCCAGCAGCAAGGCATGAGGAACTAGAAAATAGCAACTATAGGAATCGATGTTTGTTGTCTTTCTAGATTCAGTCGCATGTGTGGGAGTGGAAGAGGCATTAGGTTATTATTAGGTGCCTAGATCCTTTTAGGTATAAAAAGAAGAGGATGCTACAAAGTCGTCTGTAGAGGAACTAGAACAAGTTGATTTGTTCACAATGTTCAAGGATAAAAAGGTTTACCTTTGAACGGGATTGAGTCTCGAACTCAAGCTTAAGATTATTGAGTTTTTACAAGTTAACTTCGATTGCTTCACATGGTATTATTCTGATATGACAAGTCTTCCGCTAGATGTAGATATCCACAAGTTAAGTTTGATACCAAAATTTCCTATCGATGAAGCAAAAGAAACTGTCAATCGCGGAAGTCATGAACAAGTTTGTTAAATAAGAGGTAACTCAGTTGCAAAATAATTCTTGAACAAAATAATCCTGGTTGGTTGGATAATGTAGTGGTTGTTACTAAAAAGAATAATAAGCATAGAATGTGTATATATTATAAAGGTTTTAATAAGGCATGTCCTAAAAAGTTAGTTCTCATTGACGAACATTGATCAAATGATCGATACTACGACCGGACATGAATTGATGAGTATTCTTGATACAAATTTCGGGTATAATCAAATTAGTATGCATCCGGAAGATCAAGAAAAACCCTCATTTATCATAAAATATGGCATTTATGGCTATAATGTGATACTTTTGGAGCTTAAGAGTGTCGGAGCCACTTATCAGAGGCTCGTTAATAAGATATTTGACCGTCAAATTGGTAAAACCGTTATATTGATGACATGTTGGTTAAGTCACTTAGTGTTGGAAATCATTTGACTCATCTACAAGAGATATTCGATATTTTGAGAAAATACCACATGAGGCTCAGCACAGAAAAATGAGCTTTTGGAGTTGGGTTCTGGAAGTTTCTTGGCTTCTCAGTTTCTCAAAGAGGAATTGAAGTGAATCTCGGCGAGATTAAGTCCATTGACAATATCCTCGACCAATTGATAAGTGTGAACGAAGTTAAAAGGTTTACCGGTAGGCTAGAGGCCCTAGAAGATTCATACTAAGGTCATCGGAAAAATGTCATTATTTATTTTCTCTTTTGTAAAAGAAGAATGATTTTTCATAGGCATTGAAATGTCAGCAAGCGTTGAGAGACCCAAAAAGGTACTTGTCTAGTCCTCCATTAATATATAAACTGAACATGAGGAAACACCTATTAATTTATTTAGAGGGCTCAGTGAGTGCAGTCTTGGTCCGAGAAGAACAAGGTATGTGATTTTCTATTTAATATGTTAGTAAAATACTATCAGGAGCGGAGACACATTATCCGCACCTAGAAAGTTTGGTTCTAGCTCTCGTAGTTGCCTCTCTAAAGCTTAGACCCTGCTTTCAACATCACCCATTAGCCATTATGAAGACTTTTCGCTTGAGGAATGTCCTACATAAGCCTGAATAATCAGATCGATTGGCTGAAGGGGAAGTTGAAATTAATGAATTTTATATAGAATATAAACCCCGGACTGCGATTAAGTCACAAGTTTTGTCCAACTTTGTGGCTGATTTTAGTTTGGGAATGATGACTTTAGCTGGTAAAGAAGCAGTTCTGGTATCAGGAACCATCTCCGATGTGTGGGCCTTGTTTTCTAATTTAAAAGTGCTCTGTCTTAGGATAGTACAAATCACTCCACTGGGAGACACCCCGAGACAGGCAATTAGAACTGTTTCTTTGACTAACAATGAAGCCAAGTATGAGGATTGCAGGACTTGAATTAGCCCGGGGACTGGGCTTTGAGGTGATTGAATAATGTGCGACTCCCAACTAGTAGTGAATTAGATATATGGAGTCTTTTACACCAAAGAAGAGTGCATGTCGTAGTACTTGAATACCGTTCTAGTCTTACTTTCTCGATTTAGGGAGTGGTTGGTAATACACATCCCAACATAAGAGAATGTGGAGGTGGACAGGTTGGCCAATTTAGGGTTGTCCATGGAAATAAAAGGAGTTGATTTCAGTGCTGTTGTTCAGCTGTTGCATTCAATCCTGGACGTGGATGGTTATTGTGAAGTTAACTAGACTAATATAATCTAGGATTGGAGAAACGATTTTATAGAATATTTAAGGCATTTCCTAAAGATTCTAAAGCCTCTCGGTCTCTACAAAATTAAGTTGCTCGTTATGGCCTTTCTAATGGTCAATTATACCGAAGATATTTTCAAGGACCATTGGCTCGATGTTTAGGAAAATCAGCGACTGATTATGTGATGAGAGAAGTTCTTGAAGGGGTTTTCGGAAATCATTCTGGTGTGGACTTGTTCGTTCTTAAATTGATAAGGGTTGGTTGCTATTGGCCCTGAATGGAACAAGACACAAAGGCATTTGTACAAAAGTGTGATAAGTTTCAGCGTCATGCGCAATTAGTGCATCAGCTGGCAGAGCTTCTGTATTCGGTGGTGTCACCGTGTCCATTCATGAGATGGGGGATGAACAAAGTTGGTCCTTTGCCTCATATTCATTTGCGATCATATCATTTTCCTATTTGGAGTACCAAAATAAATTTTTTGTGATAATGGGCCATGATTTATAGGTTCCAAAGTCACAAATTTTTTGGAAGGATTGAAGATCAAAATAATCACATCTTCCCTAAATCATCCAAATGCTATTGGTCTAGCGGAGTCAACCAATAAAGTGATAATTCAAAACCTCAAAAAGAAATTAGAGGATGCTAAAGGCAATTGGCCAGGAGAGTTACCGTGGGTTTTATGGGAATATAGAACAAAGACGATGTCAAGAACGGTAGAAACACCCTTTTTCCTTATGTACGACGTAGAAGCTTTGATTTCAGCGGAGATTGGGAAACCGACCATAAAGTATTCCCGGGAAAACGAGGAAAAATATGATGAGGCAATGTTGATCAAGCTGGATTTACTTAAAAAGCATCAAAATAGCATATGTGTGGAGAGTGGAACAAAATCAAAGGATATAAAGGTACTCTAATCGTAGAGAAAATCTTCGGTATTTCAAAGTGAGAGATTTAGTTTTTACAAAAGTTACTCAAAGTACCCTGAGAAGTTAATGCTTGAAAGCTAGGACCAACGTGGGAAGGACCTTACTGAATTTCAGCTGTAACCGGTAAATGGTCATATCAATTGAAAAATCAAGATGGAGTAAAATTTACAAGTAAGTAGAACATGACTAGCCTCAAAAGGTTTTACTGTTGAAGATCCTTGATGATACTTAAAGTATGTGCCACACTCTTTTTTCCTTCGTCCAATTTTTGTCCCAATTGGATTTTTTGGCAAGGTTTTTAGTGAGACAACAACGTGAAGCATACTACGAAGAAGGATCATCAACAACATTAAGAACTCCTGTGTTCGAATTCTCATACTAGCATCTGAACACTGGGGGAGCTATTATATATCAGAACACTAAAAGTGTCATTAAGACTGCGGACTATTGGAACCAAAAGTTGTATCTTATCAGGACCAGGGACTGCATGATCCACCTCGTAGAAATAAGTAGTACGAATTAGCAACATGTATTGCCAGCTCTATTTGCTTAGGCAAATTTTTGCTCGTGTAAATGTACTTTTAGAAATGGAAGGAATAAATTGAAGTCCTTTTGTTCTTATCTTATTTCTTGTCAAAATGATATGATATGGTCTTTTTCTTTTGAAAGTTACTTATTCAAATTCTTGTGTCGGAATGAAGAATGAGTCCTATTCAAGAGCACCATAAACATAACGGCCCTATCTTATGTAACCCTCATAGTTAAAGGGTAAAAACGGGAGGATGGACGCCCGAAATTAAAGTTATCAAATATTTAAAAAAAATCAAACTTTATCACATTATATTTTTGCACAGAAATTAAGCAAAAGATGTCTTTTATTTGTTAAAATTCAAAACTCAATAGAAGTTTTGGCATAATCACAATTTTTTTTACATCAATTGGTTTGATCAACAGATTCAGAAGGAAGAGAAGTCTCTGATGCATCTTTTGAAGATGAAGGATTTTTCGCATCTGGTTCAGTACCTTCATCCTTACCTTTATCCTCTTCTTCAGCTTCCTCCTCGATTTAAGATGATCAGAATATTGCTCGAGGAGTTTGAAGCAGTGGCACAAGTGTCGTGCCCCCTTTTTCTCGCGAAATCAGGTTTCGACATTTGACAACTCTTTTTTGAGAAGGGAAAGGAATTGGATATTAGGAGAGTCTCCACCTAACGGATCAAGGTGCGTTAGGGAACTTATTGCAAATAACTAAGATTATATACCAGTTTGCATTGCTAGAGATCGGGTAAGGGCTCAAATTACCTCGAATGGAAGGTGTTAGGCACCCCTCGAGGTCCACAACGGTGGGTCCCGGCCGAACTTAAATTATGCGAATTAGTCTAATAAAGAAAGACAAGAAATTATTTAATAGGGATGGGGGTCTTAAGTTTTTTAGCCTATAGGATCACCCCGTGCAACATAAATAATATTTCGTAACTCCCCCAAGATGGGGGTGTTACTCATATTATTCATTGGGCACAAACTATCATCTCTTGCTACCCGATTATTATCTTTGAATTTTTACCTAAAGCGCTCTAATCAATTCTAACCCGTGTCCTATACATGCACTACAACTCCCTAGTCAATAGACCTGGAGGCATTGGGACATATATTTTCGAATGGTTCTAGACTCAAACTAAGTTTCTCAAAATTATAAAATATTAAGCGGCATACAAAACAGTTAGGACTTACAAATAAAGACAAGTATGGGCTCAAATTAGCCACTGCATTTAAAAAGCAAATGCACGCAAACTGATTAGCATGTTTTATCAATTGCAGAGTCTTATAGGCAGGATATCTATGTGATGTTGAACGAACAAACAGGCAGTAATGTATTAAATCAGTTTCTTAATGCGGTTATTAGACCTACATAAATTTGCCTACTAAGTTTAGCATAGCATAGTATCTGGGTGTTTTATGCGATAATAAATAATGGCAAGTCACAGAAACAGACCAAGAATTATTTATTTTAGTCCTATAAGCATGTTTTCTATAGAGGATAACAGTACAGTGTTTGGACACTCATGAATAACGGACATAAATTAAATTGGTTTGAACCTATAGGCATGCTTTCTACAATTTATCAACTTTCAGATCTCGTAGGCATGATTTCTACAATTTGAACAGTTTTAGATCCTATAGGCATAATTTCTACAATTTGAACAAAACAACATGTGAACAAGAATTTATACACATATTGGATCACACTATTTTTTATTAGCATGGTCTACAACGGACATAACCGAACCAAGCAATGAGCCTAGGGACATTGCTGCTAGCACATAATGATCGAGCATAATAAGACATTTATAGGCATGATTTCTAGGATACAAATTCAACAACACAGTATAAGACCTATAGGCAGGATTTCTAGCATACAACAAAGTATAAAAACCTATAGGTAGGATTTCTACCCAACTTTATTACGAATGTAAAACAAGAACCCCTTCCCATTTTTTACTAATACCCTAGAATGTTATTACAAGTATTTATTATAGACCAGAATTAATGAATGAAATACAAAAATAAGTAAAACTAGAGGGAGCCCATAGCTGTCCCAAATACACCTGGATAGGCCAGGCCTTCAACCCACAACAAATCCAAAATTCTTGTTTAGAGATACAAAATAACTAGCTGTTGAGTGATTTACCCATATATCAAATATGAGCATACAGAACCCAAATCCCTAGTTCGTCAGAGTTCCCAAGGGCTTCACGAACCTAGGGCAGTGCTCACACTAGGGAAGTTCACAAAGATCATTCAGAGGAGGGACTAAAGACCAGTTTCTAGTGCGTTAGAGTTCACAAGGGCCTCGCATGGACCACGAGCAGAACTCACACTAGAGAGAAGTCAAAGGAACCAGGATAACCTTGGCTTTTAGCTAGCTAAGAAAAGAACTTAAGAAAGAGGTGAAAGAGAAAGAACTAAAGTTGAGGGATAGGAATTGAGGGGTTTAAACAAACACGACCATTTTTAATATATTAGGCAAACAGTTGACCAAATTACAGAATTTAAAAGCTTACTTTATGCAAACTTAGGGAAATAGATTCAACACTTAGCACAAAAACATTCACATGTTGATAAAAACATGTTTCCAAGATTGATTGAGATTATTATCGTTAGACGGGTTGAATCATGATTGAGAATTATGCTAAGTATGCAGGAAGCATTGTGCTAAACCACATAATCACAGAAAGGGCAGTGCACCATGTTAGCAATGGGGCAGGATCACAAACACATATGCCAAAACATATTACAAAGATGAAAATACACAAACAGTAGATAAGCATTCAAGCATTGTTATAGGGGTCTAATTAACAGGATATGATTCAGCTTATGCCCAAAGTTAGCCTAACACCAGGGATATGGGATACCATAAGCATATTGAGTCAATATATTAACTGAATAGGCCCTAAAGAAGTTCTGATTACCCAACTAGGCATAGTCTTAGAACTAGTAGCATTAAGAGTGAGTAAATGCAAGAGTTGGCATAAAGATGCTTAAAAGTAAATCAGGAACATGTTAAGCCAGAGATTCATAGATGAGAACACATAAGGATGAATTGCAAGAGTTAAGTACTTATTAGTTAAAAGAGAGGTGCAAGAAAAGAACAAAACCCACAGTGTTATGAATCAAAAATGAGAAGCAAAGCCCAGAACTTAATGGCCTTGGCTTTCAGTCGGCCAAGACCACAATAAAAATAACATAGTAGAGTTTAAGTCTAGTGAGGTTATAATGATTTTCCAGTCTGTCCTGAAAAGAAAAGGGGGAAGGGGTTTAAATATCCTTAAAATAGGGTATACAAATATGAAAATAATCAATCAAATTGTTTAAGGAAAATTAAGAATATTATTAAGGCAAGTCAGTAATCAAACAGGTCTGGGAACAACTATAGCAAGTAACCATGGAATCAGTAAGTGAAACGAAATAATAATCGAAACCCTAATTTTAAGGGTAAGTAAAGTTAATAGGAAAAATCAAAAGAAAATCACAGAGATACACACATAGACAAATATAGGAAAATATTAAAGACAAAATGTTAACAAAAAATAAGAACCCTAACAGATTTGAGCCCTAATTTCGGGCCAATAATTTAGGCAAAACAATATCACGAAAATAGAAGGCAGATATATGGGAAGGTTGAGATACTCAACCAAAATAGGACCAAAACAGATCTTAGTTGAGCCCTAATTTTAGGGAAAATAAATTAGGCAAAGCTTTTAACGGAAAATCACAAAGGAGAAGACATGCAAGAACATAATGAAGCTTTTAAACAAAAAAAAAAAAGAAAAAAAAATATATTTTTTAAAGATCTAAACCCTAACATTTTGGGTAAATAAGAATAGGGAAAAAAATCTCAGAGACTCGTACATAGAGAGGAAAAATGAACACAAATAAGAAAAGGGGAAGGTTAAAACCAGATTTGGTCCGAAAACGGAGAGATTAGCTAGCCATGTTAGGCAAGCTACTGAGTTATACCATAATCGAGTAGCGAGTAGCAGATACGACTAATAAAGTAAGGGAATCATCAAGGGATTCCATATCCGGTTGGAACCGAAGAAGATTAGAGAGTGACGACGCTTAGGGTTTTAGAGAGGAGGAGAGGACGGAATTCAAGGGAGGCGGGTTAGAGGTTATGAGGGTTTAGGGTTGGGGAGTTAGGTTTAAATGGGTGTGAGGGATGTGGGTCATTGATCTTAGAGATCAACGGCCAGGATTTTAAAGAGGGGTTGAGTCGGTTCAGTTAGTCGGTCGTGAACGGGTTGGGAGTAATGGGTCATTGGTTTGGGATAGGGTTGTTGGGCTAGGTTTTTAGGTATTGGGCTGGGTATTTGTCCGAAAAGAGGCTTAGAAATGGGCTATTAGTTAAATACCCACTTTTAATTAATAAATAATTCGTAAAAATGATAAATAAAATAGTAAAAATATTATTTGTGCATAAAAATGATTAACAAAAATTATTTAGCACTATAAAATATAAAAAGTTATTTTTTGTATAAATAAAGTAACTATAGGTATATACGGGCTATTAATGTGAAATGTGTAATTTTAACTTTTAAAATGCATATGAAATTATAATAAATACATAAAAAATATTTAAAACCTAGTATGGATGTAAATGATGAAGTTAGGTGATAAAATCATCATAAAAATAATTTGTGATGCAATTAATGATTATTTATCCAATAAAATATGGGAATAAATTAATTTTAAAAAAACATTTAAAATTATAGAATAATTAGGAAAAATGCTTGTATGTGTTTATAAATCAAATGATGATGCATATGTACTATTTTGATTTATATATATATTTAAAAAATCTGAGGGAAAAATTATGTATCAACAGCTGCCCCCTCTTTACCCGGGAAGGATGAAAGAGTTGTCAAGTAAAGAAATAATGACTGATTTTGACCGAATGGGGTGATTTGAAAGATATGGGTCATACTATGGCTTCAGAGCTACCTACATATCCCTGGTTTTACAGGAATCAGGCGATGTGTAATTCTAGATCCAACGGTGGAGCAAATCGATAGATATTGTTAGAGTGGACAAAATATTCCGGGATGGACGATATCGGGATTGTGAATGGATGTATCTAGGAACGGTTATGGACACTTGAACGGTTATTAGACGGTAATGGTTAATGGACAGTGGTTGGTTACATTTGGAATAATTGAAGGGTATGAGTATTGAATGGAAACTGGAGCGGTTACTTCCTGGATCACTTGCAAACTCAAAATACGATGCATGCAAATGTATAGGGATTATTGCATAAATTTAAACATGATGCAAATTCCCTCTGGACCATGAAGATCGTCTTTGGATGGTGAGGATGACGTCCTTGGACCATGATGTCTTGGGCTATGGATTTTGCGGTAAGGGATTCGTAGGACAGGAAATGATGTTCTCGGGCTATGCAGATGGTTCCTCCGAACCATGATGCCTTTGAATAATGATGTGCAAGATTAGGAGATCCTCAGGCCATGGCATGGTGTCTTCCGACTATGAGGGTGATGCCTTCGGACTATGACGCCTTTGGACAAATTGGCTATATATCAGCCTATGAGATGCAGAAACATTATGCGAGAGATAACAACAAGATAGAGCTTAGTCTTGCGTAGAGTTAGGGGCAGAGCTTAGCCTCGAAAGAGAATAATGTGAGGTTTAGGACAAAGCAACATCTATATTTATGCAAAAAGAGACAATGCTTAGTCTCGTACGAGGAAGGCAGAGCTTAGACTTATGCAAATGGAGAGGCAGGGCTTAGCCTCATGCAGGACTTGAGGTAGTGCTTAGTCTCATGCAAATAGAGAGTCAGTGTCATGACCCAAATCCTAATTCAGGTCGCGATGGCGCCCAACAGCGGGGTTAGGCAAGCCGATATGAAACACACTAGGTGTTACCCTTCCCCTTTTTGGTAAACAATTCAATAACTACAAATTTTAAATGTATAAAACACAATAATGGTAAATGATACGAGGTAGAACCACAGGTGCAGAAATCAACTGATAGGCACGTCGCATAACATATGCACAGCAAAAACCCAAAATAATAACTGCGTGTGTGTGCCAGGAACTAGTGTCATGAGTGCCACGGGCAACTACTGAATATACAATAAATGAAATATATATACAGAGCCTCAGTCTGAACAAAATACATAGGAAATATGACAAGGAAACTCTAGGGTGCTGCCAGGAAGTCGCCAAGAAGGACAGCTCACCGTGAAGTATAGCCACTCGGTCAATATCTAGCCCTAGATTGATAATCAGATGGACCAGCCTCCAGTCCTGCACAACCAAGTGCAGAAAGAAAGGAAAGTGCAGCATGAGTACATACATAAATATGTACCAAGTGAGTATCCCGTCTAATCTCTAAGAAGTAGTGACGAGAGGTCGACTCGATACTCACTAAGGTCCAACGGTAATAAAGTAAGCAGGATGTAAGGAAAACTGTAGGCAAGTAAAACAAATAATCAAGCACATAAATATCCAGCTTCAAATAACAATCTCATATCAAACAAGTTTGGTATCCGTCGTGGCGTACAGCCCGCTCCCATATGGTACTCACTCACATCGCTCCGCCATGGCGTACGACCCGATCCCATCCTGTAAATCTTCGCTGTGGCGTACGACCCGATCCCATCCTGTAGTCTTAATCTCCGCCGTGGCGTACGACCCGATCCCACCCTATAGTCTTCGATGTGGTGTACGGCCCGATCCCATAATATAATCAGTCATCACTCTGTCGTGGCGTACGACTTGATCCCATCCCGTGATTCTCTTATCACACTTAAATCAAGCCAAGTATCACAACGTTCCAAGACAACAGTACCAATCACACAAGTATACAAGTCATATCTATGCTACAATAGGGAAAAACAATGCACATGTTGTGTCCTAACTACCCGGACGAAGAAGTAATAGCCACTACGTACGGACTCTCGTCACTCGGTGCGTACGTAGCCCCCAAACAAGATCACATAGAAAACAAGGTTACCTAGAGGAATAATTTCCATCTTACGAGGTTAGAAAGGAGACTCACTTCGACAAAGCACTCCTCGAACTAAAGACCGGATCAAGAATGCGCCAAAAGCTCCGAAACTACCCTCGATGGCTCACAACTAGCCAAACATAGCATAATTGAATCAATTTATGTTCCAAGAATAAGAATTAACAAGAAATTCCAAAATATTGTATTCTTGAAGGTTTTTGAAATTTCGACCCCGGGCCCACGCGTTCGGATTTGAAAATTCTCGAAGGAATGAATTACCCGAAGCCTAAGGATCGTAATTACCTAATTTATTTAGGAATTTATGGCTAAAAAGGGATAATTCACTAATTATCAAAGCCCTAGGAATTTCTACCCAATTTTTCCCATGATTTTGATATTTTTAAGAACAAAATTAGTGGAATTCCATGAAAAATTGATAATTTAGAGAAGAAGTCACTTACCTTAGATGATAGTGGCTTTGGACAGCCTTTTCCCCTATTTCTAAGATGCTTCAATGGAGTTTGGAAATCTGAAAGTAGGAAGAAACCCAGTAATTGGGCATTTAAATACTGCACAGGAAAACCTTCACTTTGATCGCATCATCAGACCAGCGATCGCGGAGAACAAATGACCCTGACCCTCGTGAAGCACTATGTGATCGCATAGATGGGGCCTGCAATCGCGGAAGGTGGGGAGGTAGGCTAATGCGATCGCAGGAGTGAGGTCTGCGACCGTAGAGAGGAACATGCAGTAGGAGGGTAGGTGACTTGTGCGATCACAGGAGTGAGTCTGCGACCACAGAGGGTTGGGGAGGGGACCATATGCGATTGCGGAGTGATGTCTGCGATCGCAGAGAACATTGGATGGCCCTGCCGAATTACTTCTCTACGATCGCATCCCTGCTTCTGCGATCGCATAGAAGGAAAACAGACAGAAAATTTCAGGTTTTTTTCTAACTTAGCTCCTGGGGGTCTAAAACAACCCCTAGCCCCTCGGGACCCCATCCAAAAGCACCGGCAAGTATGTATTCGTGATACGGACTCGCTTGAACTTCCGAAACATGAAAAACAATAACGGAACTCAAAATTAAACTCCAAAACAAAATTAATCAAACTTAAGAACTTTGAAATTCTAGAATTCATTACATTGCGCCGAACGGGTCTATATTACTCGGAATGACCCCAAATTTTGCAGACAAGTAATAAATGACTATACGGAACTATTGCCGGTCTCGGAATTCCATTCGGATCCGGATAGCATGAAGTCCCATTCCAGGCCAAATTCTAAACTTAAGGAAATCCTGATTTCCATTGCGGGCGCCGAAATGCTCCCGGATCATCAAAAACCCAAGCCGAACATAAACCCAAGTCCGATATCATCATACGGAGCTACTGGAGCTGTCAGAACTCGATTCCAAGGTCGTTTGCTCAAAATGTTGACCGAAGTCAAACTTGGCCAAATAGGCCGACCTTAAGGAACCAAGTGTTCCTAAACCATCCAATTCATTCCCAAATCCCGAACCGCCCGCTCCCGCAAGTCATAAAGCATGAGTAGCCGCTATGGAAGGTTTCATTTAAGGGAACGGAGTCCTAATACGTGAAACGAACGGCTGCGTCGTTACATTCTCCCCCTCTTAAACAAACGTTCGTCCTCGAACGGGTCTAGAATCGTACCTGGAGTGCTGAATAGCTGTGGATATCTGCTCTGCATGTCCTGGTCGGACTCCCAAGTCGCCTCCTCAACTGGTTGGCCCCTCCACTAAACCTTAGCCGCAGAAACTGTCTTGGACCTTAAATAGCGGTCCTGCCTATCAATAATGGCCACTGGCTCCTCCATGTGGCCCAACTTCTCATCTAACTTAATAGTGTTGTAATCAACCACGTGTGAGAAGTCGGCATGATACCTCCGAAGCATGGAAACATGAAAAACTGGATGAAATCGTGATAAGGCTGGAGGTAAAACAAGCTCATAAGCAACCTCTCCAACCCGCTTCAACACCTCGAAAGGGCCTATAAACCTAGGGCTCAACTTTCCCTTCTTCCCGAATCTCATAATGCCCTTCATCGGCGAGACCTTCAACATAACCTTACCTCCCTCCATGAATGCTACGTCATGTGCCCGCTGATCTGCGTAGCTCTTTTGCCTAGATTGTGCTATACGGAGCCTCTCCTGGATAATCTTTTCCAAGGCATCTTTCACCAGATCTGTACCATATAGCTTAGCCTCGCCAGGCTCAAACCACCCAATCGGAGAACGACATCGCCGACCATATAAAGCCTCGAATGGAGCCATCTCGATGCTGGACTGAAAACTATTATTGTATGCAAACTCTGCTAAAGGCAAGAACTGATCCCACTGACCCCCAAAATCAATCACACAGGCCCTGAGCATATCTTCTAGAATATGAACTGTATGCTCTGACTGGCCATCAGTCTGAGGGTGAAATGCTGAACTGAGGTCTATCTGAGTACCCATCTCGCTGTGCAAGGCTCTCCAGAAGTGCGAAGTGAACTGAGGACCCCGATCTAAAATGATAGACACCGGCACACCATGTAACCAGACTATCTCACGAAGGTAAATCTGAGCTAGCCTCTCTGTAGTGTAAGCAGTAGCCACAGGAATGAAATGCGCTGATTTGGTCAGTCTGTCCACAATGACCCAAACCGTGTCAACCTTTCAGAAAGTCCGAGGCAACCCAACCACGAAGTCCATGGTGATACTCTCCCATTTCCACTGAGGGATGAGCATCTTCTGAAACAAGCCTCCAGGCCGCTGATGCTCGTACTTAACTTGCTGACATTTAAGACACCTGGCCACATACTGAACAATGTCCTTCTTCATCCGCCTCCACCAGTAGTGCTGCTTCACATCACGGTACATCTTCGTAGCTCCTGGGTGAATAGAATACCTAGAACTGTGAGCCTCTTCTAGAATCCTCTCCTTCAGGCAATCAACATTAGGAACACACAATCGCCCTTGGAGCCGCAGAACACCATCCTCGCCTAAAGTAACCTCATTGGCCCTGCCCTGGACCACTGTATCCCGAAGCTCTGCTAGGCGTGGATCATCAAAGTGTCGAGCCTTGATCTCTCTCAACAATGAAGACTGGGCAACCACATGAGCCAAAACTCGACAAGGCTCTGAAAGGTCCAATCTCACCAATTGATTGGCCAAGGACTGAATGTACAAGGTTAAAGGTCTCTCCTCAGCTGCAATGTAGGCCAAACTACCCATACTAGCTGCCCGCCTGCTCAAAGCATCCTCTACAACATTTTCCTTGCCCGGATGATACAAAATAGTGAGATCATAGTCCTTCAATAACTCAAGCCACCTCCGCTGCCTCAAATTAAGGTCCCTCTGCTTAAGCAAGTACTGCAGGCTGCGGTGGTCAGTATAGACCTCACAAGATACACCGTACAAATAATGCCGCCATATCTTCAAAGCATGAACAATCGCCGCCAACTCCAAATCGTGCACAGGGTAACTCTTTTCATGAACCTTCAGCTGTCGCGAAGCATAAACAATAACCCTGCCATCCTGCATCAACACACATCCCAACCCGACGCGTGAAGCGTCGCAATACACTGTATATACTCCAGACTCAGAAGGCAATGATAACACTGGCGCTGAAGTCAATGCTGACTTGAGCTTCTGAAAGCTCGCCTCACAATCATCGGACCACTGAAATGGAGCAGTCTTCTGAGTCAATCTAGTCAATGGATCAGCCATAGAAGAGAATCCCTAAACGAACCGACGGTAGTAACCTGCTAAACCCAGAAAACTCTTGATCTCTGAAGCTGAAGTAGGACGTGGCCAACTTTTAACTGCCTCAATCTTCTGTGGATCAACCTTGATACCCTCGCCGGACACCATATGCCCCAGAAATGCCACAAACTCTAACCAAAACTCATACTTGGAGAACTTAGCATATAGCTTCTGTTCTCGCAAGGTCTGAAGCACAACTCTCAAATGCTGCTCGTGCTCTCCCAGGATCCGCGAGTAGATCAATATATCATCAATGAAAACAATAACGAACGACATGAATACCCTATTCATCAAGTCCATAAATGCTCCCGGGGCATTAGTCAAGCCAAAGGACATAACTAAGAACTCATAGTGGCCAAATCTGGTGCGAAATGCAGTCTTCGGGACATTAGAAGCCCGAATCTTCAATTGGTGATAACCTGACCTCAGATAAATCTTAGAGAAGACACGAGCACCCTGTAGCTGATCAAACAAGTCATCAATGCACGGCAGAGGATACTTTTTCTTGATGGTCACTTTATTCAACTGGCGGTAGCCAATACACATCTGCATAGACCCGTCCTTCTTCTTCACAAATAGGACTTGAGCACCCCACGGCGACACACTTGGCCTAATAAATCCCTTGGCCAACAACTCTTCAAGCTTCTCCTTTAGTTACTTTATCTCCTTAGGAGCCATACGATAAGGAGGAATAAAAATAGGCTGAGTATCTGGAGCCAGATCAATGCAGAAATCTATATCTCGATCTGGAGGCATGCTTGGAAGATCTGAAGGAAACACATTCGGAAACTCCCGAACGACATGCACTGAATCGATGGTAGGAGACTCGGCGGTGGTGTCCCGCACATAAGCAAGATAAGACAGGCACCCTTTCTCGACCATATGTCGAGCTTTCATGAAGGAAATGAACCGGCTGAAGGCACTAACTGAAGCACCCCTCCACTCTAACCTCGGCAACTCAGGCATGGCTAATGTAACTGTCTTGGCATGGCAATCCAAGACGGCATAATGAGGAGATAGCCAATCCATGCCCAAAAATAACCTCAAAATCAACCATATCAAGCAACAACAGGTCGGCTCTGGTCTCAAACCCACAGAAAGTAATCACACAAGCCCGGTAGACCCGGTATACCACTACAGAGTCGCCCACAAGAGTGGATACAGACCAGGAAGAACCCAAAGACTCACAAATAACATCCAGAGAATGGGCAAATAGGGCTGAAACATATGAATAAGTAGACCCTGGATCAATTAGTACTCAAGCCTCTCTACCACAGACCGAAATAATACATGTAATCACAGCGTTTGATGCCACTGCGTCTGCCCTGGCTGGAATATCATAAAACCTGGTTGGAGCACCCGATGTCTGAGCTCCCCAGGACGAGTTGGAGCTGAACGACCCACTCCTGACTGGCCTCCCCCTCTAGGACGGCCCCTGCCAACCTGACCTCCACCCCTAGGTGGTCGTGCTGCTGGTGCTGTAATCATAGGCTGCTGACTCTGCTGCACGGCTTTGCTCCGATACCTGGGACAAAACCTCCACGTATGGCTCAGATCCCAACACTCGAAGCAACCCCCTGGCACTACTACTCGCTGCCTTGAAGAGGAGGAACCCTGAATAGCTGAAGAGCGGTGTGAATCCTCTGGTAAGGCACTAGGATAAGAACTGGAGAATCTCTGATGGCTAGAATAACTGTTGGGTGCACTCTGGATGGCTGGAGGATGATAGGAGCGCTCTGGCATGGCGCTAAATTGGGGCCTGACTGGAACAACCCTAGGAGGTACTGGAGGTGCTGAAAAGGAAGGCCTGCTGAACTGGACACCTCCGTACTGACCCCTGGCCCTAGCTGGAGCCCCTCTGAAGTCGCCTGCAAACCTGGCCCTCTTGTTCTGCTTACCCTGCTGACCTGGCTGACCCTGCTTCTCACACGGTAACCCTCGATACATCGAGCTATCTCGACTACAAACTGATATGGGGTACCCATCTCTACCTTTTTAGCCATGGAAGTCCTGATACCCGGATGTAAGACTGCCACAAACCGTAGAACCCTCTCAGCATCAGTGGGCAATATCATGAGAGCATTGCGATACAAATCTGAGAACCTTGCCTCATAATCTGACGCAGACATCTTTCCCTGCTCTAACCTCTCAAACTGACCCCGCAGCTCCTCCCTCTCAGACGGTGGAATGTATCGGTCCAAGAATAACTGAGTAAACTTCTCCCAAGTAACTGGTGGAGACCCTACTAGCCTACTGAGTACATAAGACTTCCACCAGCAGCGAGCTCTTCCCTCAAGCTGGAAGGTCGTGAAATCTACCCCATATGACTCTAAGATCCTCATGTTGTGCAGTCTGTCCCTGCACCTCTTGATGAAATCATGTGCATTCTCGCCCCGCTCACCCTCGAAGTTCATAGGGCGAAGCTGGGTCCATTTACCCAGCAGCTTCTGCTGGTCTATCTCTCCAACTGGCCTGGGCTCTGGTGCTGCCACCCCAGGCTGAACTGCGATCACTGGTGGAATATCTGGAGTACGATGTACTGCTGCTGCTGGCCATGTAGCCTGAGCGGTAGGGGTCTGAACTCCCCCTCCTGCTTGAGAAGCAGCAGGATTTGATGGAAGTACACCCGCCTATGACATAGTATCCATGAACATCAACATACAGCCCATGATCTCATGGAATCCCGGGCCCATCATAAAATCAGCTGGTGGTGGAGCTACTAGAGGCAGCTCATCCTGCTCCTCAACATAAGATTCCTCAATCGGTGTGGCCGGTACAACTCTGGGAGGCCCTCGCCCCCTCCTACGAACAGGAGCCCTACCCCTGCCCCTACCACAGCCTCGAGCTGCGGGGATAGTAGCCTCCCTTGGATCAGAAACATGTGAAGCACGCGTCCTCACCATCTGTGAGAGAGTACATCATCGGTTGCACGATAGGATATGAACAAAAGGAGTTTCTTAACACCCCATAGCCTCTTGAAGATAAGTACAGACGTCTCTGTACCGATCCACAAGACTCTATAGGGTTTTCCCCTGACTCGTGAGACTAAGTGAACCTAAATCTCTGATACCACGTTGTCACGACCCAAATCCTAATTCAGGTCGCGATGGCGCCCAACAGTGGGGTTAGGCAAGCCGATATGAAACACACTAGGTGTTACCCTTCCCCTTTTTGGTTAACAATTTAATAACTAAAAATTTTAAATGGATAAAACACAACAATGGTAAATGATACGAGGTAGAACCACAGGTGAAGAAATCAACTGATAGGCACGTCGCATAACATATGCACAGCCAAAACCCAAAATAATAACTGCGTGTGTGCGCCAAGAACTAGTGTCATGAGTGCCATGGGCAACTACTGAATATACAATAACTGAAATATATATACAGAGCCTCAGTCTAAACAAAAGACAGAGGAAATATGACAAGGAAACTCCAGGGTGCTGCCAGGAAGTCGCCAAGAAGGACAGCTCACCGTGAAGTATAGCCACTCGGTCAATATACTGGACTGATAATCAGACGGACCAGCCTCCGGACCTGCACAACCAAGTGCAGAAAGAAAGGAAAGTGCAGCACGAGTACATACATAAATATGTACCCAGTGAGTATCCCGTCTAATCTAGAAGAAGTAGTGACGAGAGATCGACTCGATACTCACTAAGGTCCAACAGTAATAAAGTAAGCAGGATGTAAGGAAAACTGTAGGCAAGTAAAACAAATAATCAAGTACATAAATATCCGGCATCAAATAACAATCTCAAATCAAACAAGTTTGGTATCCTCCGTGGCGTACGACCCACTCGCTTATGGTACTCACTCACATCGCTCCGCCGTGGCGTACGACCCGATCCCATCCTGTAAATCTTTGCCGTGGCGCATGGCCCGATCCCACCCTGTAGTCTCAATCTCCGCTGTGGCGTACGACCCAATCCCATAATGTAGTCTTCGCCGTGGCGTACGGCCTGATCAAATAATATAATCAATCATCACTCTGCCGTGGCGTACGACCCGATCCCATCCCGTAATTCTCTTATCACACTTAAATCAAGCAAAATATCACAATGTTCCAAGACAACAGTACCAATCACACAAGTATACAAGTCATATCTATGCTACAACATGTAAAAACAATGAACATGTTGTGTCCTAACTACCCGGGCGAAGCAGTAATAGCCACTACGTACGAACTCTCGTCACTCGGTGCGTACGTATCCCCCAAACAAGATCAAATAGCAAACAAGGTTACCTAGAGGGACAATTTCCCTCTTACGAGGTTAGAAAGGAGACTCACCTCGACGAAGCACTCGTCGAACCAAAGACCGTATCAAGAATGCGCCCAAAGCTCCGAAACTACCCTTGACGGCTCACAACGAGCCAAACATAGCATAATTGAATCAATTTATGTTCCAAGAATATGAATTAACAAGAAATTCCAAAATATATTATTCTTGAAGGTTTTTGAAATTTCGACCCCAGGCCCACGCGTTCGGATTTGAAAATTCTCGAAGGAATGAATTACCCGAAGCCTAAGGATCGTAATTACCTAATTTATTTAGGAATTCATGGCTAAAAGGGGATAATTCACTAATTATCAAAGCACTAGGAATTTCTACCCAATTATTCCCATGATTTTGATATTTTTAAGCAAAAATATTAGTGGAATTCAATGAAAAATTGATAATTTAGAGAAGAAGTCACTTACCTTAGATGATAGTGGCTTTGTACAGCCTTTTCCCCCATCACTAAGATGATTCAATGGAGTTTGGAAATTGGAAATAAGGAAGAAACCCCGTAATTGGGCATTTAACTACTACCCAGGAAAACCTTTACTACGATCGCGTCATCAGGCCTGCGATCGCGGAGAACAAATGACCCTGGCCCTCAAGAAGCATTATGCTATCGCATAGATGGGGCCTGCGATTGCGGAGGGTGGGGATGTAGGCTTATGCGATTGCAGGAGTGAGGTCTGCGACCGCAGAGAGGAACATGTAGTAAGGGGGGGGGAGGGGGGGGTAGGTGACTTGTGCGATCACAGGAGTGAGTCTGCGACTGCAGAAAGTTGGGGAGGGGACCATATGTGATCGCGGAGTGATGTATGCGATCGCAGAGAACATGTGATGGCCCAGCATAATTACTTCTCTGCGACCGCAGAGAAGGAAACCAGACAGAAAATTTCTGGTTTTTTTCTAACTTAGCTCCCAGGGGTCTAAAACACCCCCGAGCCCCCCGAGACCCTTTCTAAAAGAACCGGCAAGTCTGTATTCGTGATACGGACTCGCTTGAACTTCCGGAACATAAAAAACGATAAAGAACCTCAAAATTCAACCCAAAAACCAAATTAGTCAAACTTAAGAACTTTGAAATTGTAGAATTCATTACATTGCGCCGAACGGGTCAATACTACTCGGAATGACCCCAAATTTTGCTGACAAGTCATAAATGACTATACGAAATAATTTCCGGTCTCGAAATTCCATTCGGACCCCGATAGCATGAAGTCCCGTTCCAGGCCAAATTCTAAACTTAAGTAAATCCTGATTTCCATTTCGGGCGCCGAAATGCTCCCGGGTCAGCAGAAACCCGAGTTGAACATACGCCCAAGTCCGAAATCACCATACGGAGCTACTGGAGCTGTCAATACTCGATTCCGAGGTCGTTTGCTCAAAATGTTGACCGAAGTCAAACTTGGCCAAATAGGGCGACCTTAAGGAACCATGTGTTCCTAAACCATCTAATTCATTGCAAAATCGCGAATCACCCGCTCCCGTGATTCATAAAGCATGATTAGCCGCTATGGAAGGTTTCATTTAAGGTAACAGTGTCCTACTATGCGAAACGACCGACTGGGTCGTTTCAGGCAGGGCTTAGCCTCTTGCAGGATTTGAGATAGTGCTTATTCTCATGCAAATGTAAGGCAATGCTTAGCCTTATGCAGATAAGGAGGCAAGGCTTAGCCTCATGCATGATGCGAGACAGTGCTTTGTCTCATGCAAATGTAAGGCAACTGTAACGACCCGACCGGTCATTTTGCGTATTAGGACCCTGTTCCCCTAAATGAGACTTCTTATAGAAGCTTCTTGTGATTTATGACTTGCGGGGACGGGTGGTTCGGGATTTGGAAGTGTTTAGAGTGCTATAGGAACACTTGGTTCCTTAAGATTGGCCTTTTTGGCCAAGTTTGACTTCGGTCAACATTTTGAGCAAACGACCTCGGAATCGTGTTCCGATAGTTCCATTAGGTTCTTATGATGATTTCAGACTTGGGCGTATGTTCGGAACGGATTTTCAATGATCGGGGAGCATTTCAGCTCCCAATATAGAAATAAGAATTTCCTTAAGTTTGAAATTTGGTTTTGCACGTGATTTACGTTATCAAGGTTCGAACGGAATTCCGAGACCGGGAATAGATCCGTTATGTCATTTATGACTTTCCTGAAAAAATTTGGTTTCATTCCGAGTAGTATAGGTCGGCCCGACGCATTGTTATAGAAATCAAGAACTTGAAGTTCTTAAGTTATGAATCTAGGGGTTTTGGGGTGTGATTTTGAGTTTTAGCGTTATTTTGAGTGTTTCGAAGGCTCGAGAAAGTCCGTATTATGATTTGGGACTTGTTGGTATATTTGGACGGGGGTTCGGGTGGGCCCAGATGTCTCCCAGGCACAAAACGAGGCTAAAAACCAGCTGGTGCAACTTCTGGTGCACCTGATCTGGTGTGACCGCAGGTGCGGTTGCCTAGTCGTAGGTGCGGGACTTCTCCTGCGGTTCCAAGCATCGCAGGTGCGATCCAGGTGAGGTCCCCCTTTCTCGCAGGTTTGGACAAAGGTGTGAGCCCCATCCCCACTCGTCCAGTACCGCAGGTGCGAGCCCTAGCTCGCAGGCGCGAGACCGCAGGTGCGGTCCTCGAGCCGCAGGTGCGGAATCTCTGTAGGACAGGCAGTGTGTCTTCTTTTAGAACTCGGGATTTTACCCATTTCTTTAATTCTTAACCTCCATTAAAGACTTGGGAGCTTGGGGAAAGAGGTTCCAAGACCTTGCTACTGATAAGGTAAGTTAATTCCACTTTAGTACTAGTTTAATACATGAATTACTAATTTAATTATCTACTAAATTAGTTTAAAACCAAGATTTGGGTAGTAACTTAGGCTTCTTGAGGAAAATGGTGAATTACTCGTTGTTGCCATGAATTCAAGTAAAAATAATATATTAACGATCCTTAGGCTACGGGTGAGCGATTCCTTTGAGAACTTTCGGAATTCGAGCGTGCGGGCCCGGGATTGAATTTTGGGAATTTTTCAAGAATGTTGAAATTTTGAATAAATAGGATAATTTCCCTACTTTGAACATGAATTGATATGATTGTACAATATATATATGTGTCAGCACCCGAGTCGCAGATATGATTCGCGAGCAGGGGGAGCTTTATGATAATTCGGTATATATGTGTCAGCACCCGAGTCGCAGGTATGATTCGCGGGCGGGGGGAGCTTTATGATAATTCGGTATATATGTGTCAGCACCCGAGTCGCAGGTATGATTCGCGAGCGGGGGAAGATTTATGATATTCAATATATATATATATATATGTGTCAGCACCCGAGTCGCAGGTATGATTCGCGAGCGTGGGAAGCTTTACAACCAAACAGTACTTAGATGTCTCCCTTACGACTCTCGCCGATTGTCTTATTCCTGTGTGCGCATGACTATTGGGTACTGTTTCATGGATATTAGATTGTCAGATATCTAGGGAAAAGGAAAGTGGACATTGTTATTTATTTTCAGCAGTTACTTGGATTTCTGTGCTTGATTACGCATTTCCTGCCCACTATCTTACATGCCTATTGTATTTCATTATATCGTGTCATATATTATACTATTGGACCTTAGTGAGTGTCAAGTCGACCTCTCGTCACTACTTCTTCGAAATTAGACGAGATACTCACTGGGTACATATTTATTTATGTACTTATGCTGCACTTATGTACTTAACTGTACACGTTCTAAGGCTGGTGCGTCTGGTTATCAGACCGGAGCTAGATATTGACTGTAGCGGACCTGATTTCACGGTGAGGCGCTTCTCCTGGCGATCCTCAGGCAGCACCATGGAGTTTCTTTTGCTTATGTTCCCGTCTATTTATTTTAAACAGTGGGATTGTATATTCTATCTTTTGTATATCCAATTAGTATGCATGTGATACTCGTGACACTAGTTCCTGGCACACACGTAGTAATTATGTAGATTATGTCCGTATATATATGCATATTTTGGACTCAAACCTCATTCTTACTTCTTTTGTTTAAAACTGGTTAATTATCATTCGATATTATGATTTCAACTTTATAACTTGCTACATAATGAAGTAGTTAACCGAGTAAGGAAGAACCCTTAGTGAAATGTAGTGTTGGCTTGCCTGACCCTGCCGTTGGACGCCATCACGACCTGATTTAGGATTTTGGGTCGTGACAAGTTGGTATCAGAGCTCTAGGTTAAAGTAAGTCTCACGAGTCATGGGAAGGCCCAATAGAGTCTTGCGGATCGGTACGGAGACGTCTGTACTTATCTTCAGGAGGCTATAGGGTGTTAGGAAACCTCTCTTTATTCATATTCTATCGTGCAATCGGTGATGTACTTACACTTATTCTTCTATTCTCTCACAGATGGTGAGGACGTGCGCATCTGATGTTCCTAATCTTGGAGATGCCGTTACCCCACCGCCCGAGGTCGTCGTAGAGGCAGGGGGAGGATACCGTCCCGAGGTAGGGGACGAGGGCGTCCCAGAGCTAATCCAGTTGCACCACCAGAGGACCCTTTCATAGAGGAGCAGGATGAGGTGCCTCCAGTAGATCCTGCTCCAGTGGACTTCATGACGGCTCTGGGTTTCCAGGAGGTTATGGGCCGTATGTATGATGAGATTCATGGACACCATGTCCCAGGCTGGTTTATTTCCATCAGATCCTGCCACTTCCCAAGCAGGAGGGGGAGTCCAGACCCCTACCGCCTAGGCCGCTGGTCAGACGGCAACAATACATCATACCCCAGGTACACTACCCGTGGGTGGGGTCCAGCCTGTAGCAGAAGCACCTGAGCCTAGACCAGCTGCGGATGGCGATCAGCAGAAGATGTTGGACAGATGCACCCGATTTCGCCCTCCGGTCTTCGGGGGTGAGCGGGGCGAGGATGCCCAGGACTTCATTGATAGGTGCAGGTACATACTGCACAACATGAGGATCCTAGCGTCCCATGGAGTGGATGTCACCACATTTCAGTTAGAGGGAAGAGCTCGCAGGTGGTGGCAGTCCTATATACACAGCAGGACAACAAATTCTCCTCCTGTCACTTGGGAGCAGTTCACGCAGATGTTCTTGGACAAATATATTCCACCCTCTGAGAGGAAAGAGTTGCAGCGTCAGTTCGAGCAGCTAGAGCAGGGGCAGATGTCAGTGACAGATTATGATGCAAGATTTTCGGAGTTGTCACGCCATGCACTTATGATACTACCTACAGATGCTGAGAGAGTGCGTAGATTTGTGGCTAGGCTGCATCCAGGTATTAGAGCCACCATGTCCCGCGAGGTGGAGATGGGTACTCCTTATCAACTCGTGGTAGAGATTGCTCGCAGGATCGAGGGTTATCGGTCGAGGAGCAGGGAGCAGGGTCAGCAGGACAAGAGGGCTAGGTTCTCCGGAGATTTCAAGCATGCCCCAGTTAGGAGCAGAGGTCAGTTTGGAGGTGGTCATCCTAGCAGGCCTTCATATTCAGAACCTCCACCACCTCCCAGAGGTTTTCCAGTGAGGCCTCAGTTCAGCGCCATGCCAGAGCGCTCCTACCGTCCCCCAGCCATTCAGAGTTCACCCAGTGGTTACTCCAGTCACCAGAGATCCTCCAAATCTAATTTCAGTGTTATGCCATAGGGTTTACATCGCTCTCCGTCTATTCAGGACTCTCCTTCTTCAGGACAGCAAGATATGCCACCTGTGAGATGTTACGAGTGCGAAGATTTAGGCCATGAGAGGAGGGCTTGTCCCAGGTTGCGGGTCAAGATAGTGCAATATGGTTATCAGCCTATGAGTTCAGCACCAGCTGTCCGGCCACCTAGAAGTGGAGGATAGGTCGGCAGGGGTCGTCCTAGAGGGGGAGGCCAGTCAGGAGGGGGTCAGTTAGCTCCTATTCACTCTGGGGAGCTCAGTCTTCAGGTGCTCCAGCTAGATTTTATTTTATTCCAGCCAGATCAGATGTAGTGGCCTCAGACGCCATGATCACAAGTATTATCTCAGTGTGTGGTAGTGAGGCTTCAGTATTATTTGATCCAGGATCCACTTACTCATACGTTTCAGCACTATTTGCTTATTTCCTGGATATTCCTCGTGAGTCCTTGGGTTCTCCCATTTATGTGTCCATTCCTGTGGGCGATTCTGTTGTGGTAGACCGGGTCTATCGGTCTTGTGTGATTACCGTCTATGGGTTGGAGACCAGAGCGGACCTTTTATTGCTCAACATGGTTGATTTTGAGGTTATTCTAGGCATGGACTGGCTATCTCCTTATCATGCCGTACTTGATTGCCATGCCACGACAGTTACTTTATCCATGCATGAGTCGCCCAGGGTGGAGTGGAGGGGTTTCTTAGTTAGTGCATCCAGTCGGGTCATTTCCTTCATGATGGCTCGACTTATAGTTGAGAAGGGTTGTTTGGATTACCTTGCTTATGTGCGGGACACCACCGCCGAGTCCCCGACTATTGATTTAGTGCCATTTGTTCGAGAGTTTGCCGATGTATTTCCTTCAGACCTTCCAGGCATGCCTCTAGATCGAGACATTGATTTCTGCGTTGATTTAGCTCCAAATACTCAGCCTATTTCCATTCCCCCGTACCATATGGCTCCTAAGGAGTTGAAAGAGTTTAAAGAGCAGCTTGAGGAGTTGTTGGCTAAGGGGTTCACCAGGCCGAGTGTATCACCATGGGGTGCTCCAGTCCTATTCGTGAAGAAGAAGGATGGGTCTATGCGGATGTGTATTAATTACCGCCAATTGAATAAGGTTACCATTAAGAACAAATATCCTCTGCCGCGCATCGGTTATTTGTTTGACCAGTTTCAGGGTGCTCGTGTGTTTTCTAAGATTGACTTGAGATCAGGTTATCATCAATTGAAGATTCGGGCCTCAGATGTTCCGAATACTGCATTTCGTACTAGATATGGTCATTATGAGTTCCTGGTGATGTCCTTTGGCTTGACTAATGCCCCACCAACATTCATGGACTTGATGAATAGGGTATTCAGGCCGTACATTGATTCCTTCATTATTGTCTTCATTGATGACATCTTGATTTACTCACGGAGCCTGGGTGAGCATGAGCAGCATTTGAGGGTTGTGCTCCAGACCTTGCGGGAACAGAAGCTATATGCTAAGTTCTCCAAGTGTGAGTTCTGGTTAGATTCTGTGGCATTCCTGGGGCATGTCGTATCCGGAGAGGGGATCAAGATTGATCCTCTGAAGATTGAGGCAGTTCAGAGTTGGCCGCGTCCTACCTCAACTATAGAGATCAGGAGCTTTTTGGGCCTAGCAGGCTATTATCGCCGATTCGTGGAAGGGTTCTCTTCTATTGCAGCACCATTTACTAGATTGACTTAGAAGAATGCCCCATTTCGATGGTCCGACGAGGGCGAGGCGAGCTTTCAGAAGCTCAAGTCAGCATTGACCTCAGCACCAGTTCTGACATTGCCTTCCGGTTCTGGGATGTATACTGTGTATTGCGACGCTTCACGCATTGGGTTGGGATGTGTGTTGATGAAGGACGAGAGAGTTATTGCTTATTCTTCGCGCCAGCTGAAGGTTCATTAGAAGAATTACCCGGTGCATGACTTGGAGTTGGCGGCGATTGTTCATGGTTTGAAGATTTTTAGGCACTACTTGTATGGAGTGTCTTGTGAGGTTTATACCGACCACCGCAGTTTGCAGCACTTGTTCAAGCAGAGGGATCTTAGTTTGAGGCAGCGCAGGTGGTTTGAGTTGTTGAAGGGATATGATATCACCATTCTTTATCATCCGGGCAAGGCGAATATGGTAGCGGATGCCTTGAGCAGGAGGGCAGAGAATATGGGTAGCTTGGCCTATATTTCAGCTGAGGAGAGACCTCTAGCCTTGGACATTCAGTCCTTGGCTAATCGCCTGGTGAGATTAGACCTTTCGGAGCCTCGTCGAGTTCTTGCACATGTAGTTGCTCATTCTTTTCTATTGGGAGAGATTAAGGCACGGCAGTTTGATGATCCGTGTTTAGCAGAGCTTCGGGAGTCGGTGGTCCAGGGTAAGGCCAAGGAGATTACTACGGGCGAGGATGGTGTTCTGAGACATCAGGGCCGGTTGTGTGTTCCTAATGTCGATGGCCTGAGGGAGAGGATTCTAGCGGAGGCACACAACTCACAGTATTCTGCTCATCCTGGCGCTACGAAGATGTATCGTGATTTGAAGCAGCATTACTGGTGGAGATGGATGAAGAAAGACATTGTGCAATATGTGGCCAGGTGTCTTAATCCAGCAGGTTAAGTGCGAGCATCAGAGGCCAGGAGGCCAACTTTAGCAGATTCCCATTCCTGAGTGGAAGTGGGAGCCCATCACTATGGACTTCGTGGTTGGGTTGCCTCGGATTGTGCAGAAGGTTGTCTCGGTTTGGGTCGTTGTGGATAGATTGGCCAAATCGGCGCATTTCATTCCTGTGGCTACTACTTACACTTCTGAGAGGCTTGCCCAGATCTACATTCGTGAGATAGTCAGGTGTCACGATCTGCCGGTGTCCATTATATCAGATCGAGGTCCTCAGTTCACCTCGCACTTCTAGAGAGCATTGCATAGTAAGATGGGCACTCATCTCAGCTCAGCATTTCACTCTCAGACTGATGGCCAGTAAGAGCGTACAATTCAGATATTGGAGGACATGCTCAGGGCTTGTGTGATTGACTTTGGAGGTCAGTGGGACCAGTTCTTTCCTTTGGCCGAGTTTGTTTACAATAATAGTTACCAGTCGAGCATCGAGATGGCTCCATTCGAGGCTTTGTATGGTTGTCAGTGTTGTTCTCCTGTCGGGTGGTTTGAGCCTGGAGAGGATAGATTATATGGCACTGATCTGGTGAGAGATTCTTTGGAGAGGGTGAAGTTAATTCAGGAGAGTCTTTGCACGACATAAACCCGGCAGAAGAGTTATGCAGATCAGAGGGCGCAAGATGTAGCATTTATGGAGGGAGATAAGGTTCTACTGAAGGTTTTGCCGATGAAGGGCATTGTGAGGTTCGGGAAGAAGGGCAAGCTGAGCCCAAGGTTTATAGGCCCTTTTGAGGTGTTGAGGCGAGTCGGAGAGGTTGCTTATGAGCTAGCTTTACCTCCAAGTTTATCAGGAGTTCATCTGGTCTTTCATGTATCCATGCTCCGGAGGTATCACGCCGACTTCTCTCACGTGGTTGATTTCAACACTATTAAGTTGGATGAGAAGTTGGGCTACGAGGAGGAGCCAGTTGCTATTATTGATAGACAGGACCGCCATTTGAGATCCAAGAGAGTTTCAACTGTGAAGGTCCAGTGGAGGGGCCAACCAGTTGAGGAGGCAACTTGAGAGTCCGAGGAGGACATGCGGAGCAGATATCCACATCTATTCAGCACTTCAGGTACGATTCTAGACCCATTCGGTTACGAACGTTTGTTTAAGAGGGGGAGAGTGTAACGACCTGACCGGTCATTTTGCGTATTATGACCTTGTTCCCCTAAATGAGACTTCCCATAGCGGTTTCTTGTGATTTATGACTTGCGGGGATGGGTGGTTCGGGATTTCAAAGTGTTTAGAGTGCTATAGGAACACTTGGTTCCTTAAGGTTGGCCTTTTTGTCGAAGTTTGACTTCGGTCAACATTTTGAGCAAATGACCTCGAAATCAAGTTCCGATAGTTTCATTAGCTTCGTACGATGATTTCAGACTTGGGCGTATGTTCGTAACGGGTTTTAGATGACCCGGGAGCATTTCGGCGCCCAATATAGAAATAAGAATTTCCTTAAGTTTGAAATTTTGTTTGGAACGTGATTTTATGTTATCAAGGTCCGAACGGAATTCCAGGACCTGGAATAGATCTGTTATGTCATTTATGACTTGCCTGCAAAAATTTTGTGTCATTCCGAGTAGTATAGGTCGGCCCGGCGCAGTTTTATAGAAATCAAGAACTTGAAGTTCTTAAGTTATGAATCTAGGGGTTTTGGGGTGTGATTTTGAGTTTTAGCGTATTTTTGAGTGTTCTGATGGCTCGAGAAAGTCCGTATTATAATTTGGGAGTTGTTGGTATATATGGACGCGGGCTCGGGTGGGCCTAGATGCCTCCCGGGCACTAAACAGGGCTAAATGCCAGCTGATGCAACTGCTGGTGCACCTTATCTGGTGTGACCGCAGGTGCGGTTGCCCAGTCGCAGGTGCGGGACCGCTCATGCGGTCCCAAGCATCGCAGGTGCAACCCTAGGTGAAGTCCCCCTTTCTCGCAGGTGCGGACAATGGTCCTCAGGAGCGGAACCGCAGGTGCGATAATCCCTCCGTATGTGCGACCCCAGCCCCACTCGTCAAGTTCCGCAGGTGCGGTCCTCGAGCCGCAGGTGCGGAATCTCTGTAGGCCAGGCAGTGTGTCTTCTTTTAGAACTCGGTATTTTACCCATTTCTTTCATTCTTCACCTCAATTAAAGAGTTGGGAGCTTGGGGAAAGAGGTTCCACGACCTAGCTACTGATAAGGTAAGTTAATTCCACTTTAGTACTATTTTAATACATGAATTACTAATTTAATTATCTACTAAATTAGTGGAAAACCAAGATTTGGGTAGTAACTTAGGGTTCTTGAGGAAAATGGTGAATTACTCGTTGTTTCAATGAATTCAAGTAAAAGTCGTATATTAATGATCCTTAGGCTACGTGTGAGTGATTCCTTCAAGAACTTTCAGAATTCGAGCGTGAGGGCCCGGGGTTGAATTTTGGGAAATTTTCAAGAATGTTGAAATTTTGAATAAATAGGATAATTTCCCTACTTTGAGCATGAATTGATATGATTGTATCATATTTGGCTAGTTACGAGTCCTCGGGTGTAGAGTTCAGAGTTTTGGGCGCATCCTTGGTCCGAGAGGTAGATTCGACATGAGGTGAGTCTCCTTTCTAACCTTGTAAGAGGGAATTGTCCCCATAGGTGTTCTATATGCTGTGTGTAATTGTGTTGGGGGTTACGTGCGTACTAAGTTACGAGAGTCCGTACGTAGCGACTATTATGCCATGTCGGGTTGTTTTAGGGCTCACAAGCATGCTTTTATGTGCCTTATATGTGTCTTTAGGCGTACTTTGAGTTGC